>JBBDGP010002350.1:1672500-1736423 GCA_037952835.1 Lithobates septentrionalis
CTGAAGTGTACTAATAGTAATACAGCTGTAAGAATACACTTTGTAGCAGCTACAAGTCTTTCTGCTCATTTCCTCTGGCACTTTGAAGCTGCTAGCTACAGAGGCTCCTTGTGTAATGGACTATAATGTTTCTATGCAGCTACCGGCTGCTGGTGTGCCATGATCACCACGGTCAGCTTCATTGGATACCATGTGTAAGTCCTGAAGCTGACAATTTTGTTGCTAGCTCCAAATTCTGCAAAAAGTCAAAATCGCTCAGCGACTGAGCTACAAGCTGCTTGGAATTTCAGGAGCACAGACCTTCTTCCATTGCATACACATACTACAGCTTGAATTGTATCCCTGTCACCTCCTGTCAAATGTTCTCACATGGTCAAACATGGATCACCCTTCAGAGATCGACACTCACTATACTACACCTTTCAAATAAAAGCCTACCTACAGTGTAAATATCCACTTTTCCTGCTGCCCCCCCGAATATCTCTTGGATACCCAGAAATCTTCTGCTGAAGCCTGCTGGGAAATTATCACTTCTAGGAGTATCATTTTTCTGGGTCTCCTACAGCTCTTGATGGATCCTCTTGCTGACTTCTAAGGTCATTACAAGACAAGAAGTCAGCAGATGGAAGTGCTGAGAGCTGCGGGAGACCCCGGAGAACATCTGATGCAGGTAAACAGACATACAGCTGTTCTGAGCTGTCAGAACCGTCTGTACCAACCCATCCTCTGTAGGTTGCATGAAACCCTCTCTGCTCTCAGTCATGTGTACACAGAGGAAGGGACACACACAGTTCTGCTCTGACAGACAAGCTGAGACTGTAAGCAGTGGTGACCCCTAAAACACTGATACATGATCTGATGGTCTGCCCTATACACATCACAGATATGATGCAGAGTGTTTTTCTAAAAACTAATACACAGACATACTAATTCTGAATCACTGCACGAAGGCCGATCGTACACAGTGTGAATTTCTGGTTGCAGGAAAGAAATGTGCACCATACCCCCCCCCCCCATCAACACACACAGAGCTGACAGGGGTATCCCTTCTGCGGAGCAATTGTCTTCTCCTGGTGGGGGCGGGACAGTGATTTTCGCTAGAGGCTACAGCATTCACTAGCATTTGCGCCAGAGCTTAGTAAATAGGGTAAGGCTTCACTTTGCAAAGAATACCCAATCACATGCAAGGGAAATTTAAAAAAACAGCATTTTTCCTTGCACATGGTTGGCCGATGAAAGGCAACAGAGCTTCTGCTCATTTACTAAGCTCTGGAGCAACTGCACTTAGCAAAGTGCACCGTCTATTTGCCTTTAGTAACTCAACCCCACAGTGTACTAAGCGTCTGCAGGATCCCGACATTGCTTCTGCTAATAATAGAATAAAATATAGTAAACACATTTTTTTTACCTGCAGCATTTACTTTTTTTTTTTTTGCAAAAGGTGAACTTAGCCTTTAAGTGTATCCTGCTGGGTATGGAAGGATTAAAGTGAACATTCACATTATAAGACAGTCCACCCAAAACTGAAGTTCTGGTTATAGGTGGATGCTAAACCACCAACTTTGACAAGATCTCTTCACTGGACTTAATGCAACTGACCTGGTTTGAAAAGCACAGGCTCCAGGGCTGTCACCCTCACTCCTTAAGCTTGCCACAGATGGCTTTGTTTTTGCTCAGCCAGCGGACCTCCACACAAACTAGGTGGATGGAGGAATCCTCTCCCACCGGGACATTGTATTCTGACAGTGGGACTACACTGGTCAGTGGCTGCAGCTGCTGATCAACAAAAGTTTTCCTGCCTCTCCGATCGACTTCTGTCAAATGGGAATGGCCATACACAGATCGAAGTTTGTCCGGTCCCTGCTGAACCAGACGAGTTTCAATGCATCTATGGCCAGCTTTAGTGAGTCACTGGCCAAAAACACGTAGATCAGTTCACTCTTTATAGCAGCGGTTCTCAACCTCACTAGTGCTGTGACCCCTTGATAACATTTCCCAAGTTGTGGGGACCCCTAACAGTAAAATTATTTTCGTAGCGTGGATTGTCAGCACCCAAGGCAAGACAGGTAATTTGCGCCCCTGACCCGCAGACATTTAGAGCACCCTGAGTCCCTTCCACTCATACAGTATTAAAACCCCTTTATAATACATTTTAGGATGTACCACTCTTTCTCTTTGTTCTCCTTTCTTTCCTTTTTATCTCTCTCTATCCTATTTTCTTGTTTTTTTTCCCCCCTATCCTTCTCTCTGGCCGTCTTTCTTATTCTCTCTCTTATTCTTTCCCTCCCCCCTCTTTCCTCTCCCTTCTATGTATTCTCTATTTTTATTTCTTCTCTTACTCCTTGGCGGGGAGTGGGATGAGTGGCAGTGCTGGGGGTAGTTCTGATCAGCCAACTTAGGTGCTCTTGATCAAGGTCATCTGCTGATATGAGAACTGTAGTGGAGACTTTTAATGGCAACTATAACCACAGGTAGTGTTACTCACTGTGTCTCTGACTTTGTGGTGCCTCGTAGCAGTGACACCTATACCGAAATCAGGAGATAGGGTCTCCTCCAGCCCCTCCCATTTCGCATTCCTCACCAGTCAGCTGACCTCTAGTCTCTGCCCCCCCAGCCATGCCATGAACTGAATGGGCGGCTGCGAAGAGGCTGAGTGGGCGGCCGCGGGCTCCAGGTACAGCCCAGCTGGGTGGCCGCAGAGAGGCTGGGAGAGCGGTGTATGCTTCAGGAAAAGCCCAGGATTCGGTGACCCCTGGCAAATCATCATTCGACCCCCAGGTTGAGAACCACTGCTTTATAGGGTGCTGCCCTGTTCACGTTCAGCGACTCACTCAGCAGTGAAAAAAGGATAAGGAGAACAGACCTCTGCACCTTTTAAGGCAAGTCAGCAACAGAAGCAAGCACATTGCCCTCCTATGTTCCCTTTAACAGAAATCCCATTGGAAAGAGTGAGACCGCCTCACCATGGAAGCTGCAGGTAGGCAAAAGGTGGGAACTTCGGGGTTGAGATCATAATATTCTTTACTAGGAAGCCATTTGGACATCTTCACACTTCTACATTTTGTGTATTATATTAAAAATAATAACCCTGCTTGCTGCATCTTTGGTAAAGCTTCCACCAGAAAGCAACTTCATGGTGATGAATAGTAACATAGGCAAAACAGGGCTAAAAACACAAAACAAAAACACCCAAAATAAAATAAAAAATGCAGAGGTGTGAATATAGCCTTAATGAAAAATCAGCATTTATCTAGCACTGAGATCTGTTACACAGGATGTCCCATAGGCACTCTATAAGGGAAAACATGTATAAAAATAGCATAGTAGTTATTGCATAAAAGACCTTTTGTATCTATTCTGTGTGAATCTGGAAAAAAAAAAAAAAAAAAGGGAAGCCCTTTCAGACTGGAGATCTCGTGCACACAGACAGTATCACAGCTTGTGGCCTTTAGTTTTGTGTGTATGTGTGACTATTCCTACTTTATATAAACTTGTAGTGTTTAAAGCATATCCAAAATGATAAAAAGGAACTTAAAGAAGAACCCTGGTAACCAAAATCAATGCCGATAATAAAGATACAAATTAATGCAGCTCCGTATTTAATACTACATCACTAGAGCCAAACTCGGGGCACACAGAAACTTACCAGCATGTAATCAGTTATATATTTAGTTCCCCAAAAAGCCCCCACCAGTGGCAGCTGGTGGCAAATTTTTTGGAGGGGGGTGGTAAACAGTGCACCCACAGAAACTCATTTTCCTGATTGGCCGGGAGGAGAATCAGGAAGACAATACCGAATATTCATTCGCTACTGTCACACAACTGGGTGGGCTTAGGGCCCACCCTTTTTTGAAGCCTATTCGAGCCTCTGGCTCTAATCACGTGCTTAAAAAAAAAGAAAAAAAATTTAAGATTGGAGTCCATGCATCCGGCAACCCTGCATGTATATTAGGGGGCTATGTGCATGGACAGGGGGGCGGCGCCTGTGCTCCCTGCATTACGGGCCCTCACTGCTTCCCACCCCATCCTCTACATGTAAAGTAGAAGATCTAAGAAAGTCAATGTGGCAGGGGTGGCATTTTAGGAACACATTATATGATTGAACGCTAGTAAGTTTTTAGGCCCAGAGTTCGGCCCTAAATGTATTTTCTTTTTTTCAATACAAGCAATGTAAGTGCCTGAATTTCATTTGGCATCAGCCTCTTGCAATCCCTGTACAGAACTTTAGACTGGGGGAAAAAAAATAGCACACGGTGTCAGTTTTGTTGCAGTGTCCATGGTCTAAGGAACATGCTAATAAAAGGATGGGAGCAGAGTGACAGAGAGAGGAGCTCATCAGTCTGCTGCTTCTACTTTTACTGTCCACGCAGAGGCTGGGGTGGAGATGAGACCTGAAAATGCTATCAAACTGCAGCAATGAAAAACGTGGTCTCCTGCCCTGCCAAACAGGGCTGAGCTGTGTCTGGAGTTCAGCTTTATTGTTAACTGACCACTAACATAAGCACAATCTCTGACCCAATCATGTATTGGTAGCGATCTCACTGCTCTGTAGTACCTTAGTTGTGGTATCAGTCAGCATGATGTAATGGGGGTAATAGGCATTGCTGGCTGCCAGTTCTTGGACTACCTGCTGCTGCTATACAAGACAAGACTACAAGCTGCTGCTAATGCATGGAACAGAAAGGGGAAATCTGGCGGTATTCAGTGATTTTTTTTTTTCTTTTCAAATAGCTCCTCATTTTAAAACTAGATCTTAGGTCAAAGTTCTTCCTTATGTCCCCTAAAGTAAATTTTTTTACAATGATACATTGATTTCCTAATTTAGGGTATAAATAACAGGCACTTGAACTTTTCTTCTGGTTTTTTTTTCATTCATTATGAAAGTATCATAAAAGTTTGACACGGCAGAACATAAACAGTGAAACTAGTACTGCCGCAAACAGGTCCCATTAGATTAGCACTTAGTGTTAGAAAGGTTTATTATGAGAGAGAAGTCAGTATTTTCCATCCCACTGGCAGACCAGCAGCCACGGCAGCGTGCATCAGACCCGACAGCGGAGGGACACTTAAATAACCCAACAAACCGCGATGTAGTCATCACTGAGCCGGCAGCCAATATTTTCCTCTAAGAGGATACGTACCATAGAATTGTTTATTTCCTGGAAATCCTGCCATGCATATGACAGGAAGCATGGAGACAGACTTATTTCTTAAATGCCATCGCAGCAGAATGCTGTACAGGCATAGACCCTCATGGGGTTAAAGGAGGACCATTCTTCTAATGAGAAGAGATAATAGCAGAAGAGCGAGCAGAGAGGATTAGAAGGTGACGTTCAGCCGATTCTTGCTCAGCTCTCTCTCCAGGTTTCCTATGAGGGTGTCTATGCTCTCCTGCAGATCCTGGAGGTTAACGTCCTGTTCCTCAAACAGGCCTCCTGCACCGACTCCTACCACAGAGTCCACCGATGCTTCTTTGGCTGTAGTGTGCTCACTTGATTCTTGTGTCTGGACGCAGGTGTCCGGGAGTTGGGGGCTTTCCGATGGGACGTCTGCATAATCAGCTTCCTCTCTGGGGGACAACAAGTAGTTTCCTTGGCAGCTGCTCCAGTCTCCTGCATAGCGATTGCTGGAGGGGCTGTCCAGGCGGGCCGCCCTTGGCCTCAGGACTCTGGAGCCGTCCGAGGTGTTTAAATTAAGCATCTGTGGCCGTGGCTTCTTCCTTCGCAAGCACGGCTGGGACTCTGCTTGTATGCTGTTTGGTGCGGGATGTTTGGGAGATTCGCTCTTTACTGTAAAAGAATGTAATTTATATGTTTAAAACCAAATTGAAAACAAAATGCCACCATTCATGCTAACTGAGCAGCTTACAGGACATGTTTTCCCCAAACTGATTTTTCAGTTCTGGGTAGAGACTGATAAACTGAATCACCCTCCAGCTTCAAAGATCATTTGGATTATCCATTTGAGAGGCTCCATGGTGAGTTGTGCTGGGTGGAGGATTGCATTTGAAAAGCCAAGAACAAAAAGAAGAGACAAGTCAGTGCTGGATTGCAAAAGGAATATAAAAGGCCACGATTCAACCCACCACTGTCCACCCATAACTGAAATATCAGTTCATTCTTTTCAAGCAAAAGCACAATCATGCTTAAAGAATTACGTTTTTTTTTTTATGTGTAGCACTATGTTTGTTTGAAAGCAAATGTTCTGAATGGTTATTACTTAGCAACAACCAAAATGCACCTGTTCTGTATCAATAACCACAATGCTGGTAAAGGAAAGAAGAATGATGTACTTCACTTTCACAATGATGCAATTATAGTAAACCCTAAAGGGTTAGCTCACCTTTACCAAAACACTGCCTATGTAGGAAGGCATGCCTGTAGATAAAAATAAACTGCATCTCTTACTAAAGTTGGATAATACCCTTGCTATAGGTGTGGGCCTTCAGCAAGCCTGACTGAAAAACTTCCAGACACAGCATCATCCAGTCCTGCCTTATTACTAGAACACTCCCAGCCATTACTGCTCATCCACATCACAGGAGCGAGCTCTCTAATCCCGCACAAGCGTGGTCCTCTATCACTACTGTCAAAGCATTGCTGAGCTCAGAGCTGTCACACTGGGGAGAGAGAGTGCATGTGAGGAGCTTTGAATCAGCTGAGAGTCTTAGCAACATCCTAGCAACAAGGCAGGACAGGATGAGGCGATCTCGGGAGTTTTTCCCCCAGGCTTGCGGGAGGTAAGTAAATGGCCTACACTCAAAGCAAGGTCATTATTTAACGTTTAACATTTTGGTCAAAGCTGCACAGTTGCTTGTATAGGCAGTTTTTAGTAAAGGTCAACTAACCCTTTAAAACTTTCATGTATGAGTCTTCTCTAGTCATGTGAGCCTCTGTACAGTTTTGCTGCTGGAGATATGACAAGTGTGACACGCTAAGCTGTCATTGGGCACCTGTGACACTAAAAACTCTTCTGCAACTTAAAAGAAGTCAAATCCCAAGAGGTCACAACTTGTCAGAAGGAAGTGAGGCTTAAAGTGGTTGTAAACCCTTTACAACCACTTTGTACTACAGGCAAGCCTATAAATAGGCTTGCCTGTAGCTACACTGGATATCTCTTAAACCTGCACGGTTTAGGAGATATCCCTGTATTTGCATGTGCCTACGTCATCGGCACATGCGCACTTAAGCAAACTGAAGCAATGGCACGTACGTGCCGTTGCTTCAGTTGTACTGTGCCGTTACCGGTAACTCCTGCACACATGCGTGGGAGTGACGTCATTACGGCTCCGGCCAATCACAGCACCGGAGCCGCAATACCTGGAAGTAACCCCCCCGGAGAGATGTCAGCCACCGGAGCGGTGAATAAGGACCGCTGCTGGGGCTTGGATCCCAGGTAAGTAATTCATAATGAGCTAGCATGCTATGCATACTAGCTCATTATGCCTTTGTCTTGCAGGTTTTTTTGGGTTTTTTTTTCATTTTTTAAAAGGGTTTACAAACAATTTAAAGTATATGTAAACCCAGTAACTAAAATTTAGTACAAGCTTTAACATAGTAATGTGATTTAGAAAGCAGTTTTCAAATCGTTTAAAATAAAACCTGGCGATTTCACCACAAAAGGTCCTTGTTCAGGCACTTCCTGTTTTGGGGTGACAATCCCCTTTCTCATCCTCCACTCTGCTCCTACATTGTCACCCTGTCACATGCACTCCAAGTGGCCATGCCAACACATATTGCACAGCGCAGTCCACTGTTGTCGCTGCTAGGAAGCTGGTCCAGGGCAATGATCAGCAGTCAGACAGAAGAGAGTGCATGTAGAAAGAAGTGGCCAGCAGCACCCAGATGCAAAAAATCCCAACCGTCATAAAATGAATATTTACACAGGAACTTTTGTATGATTTTGCAGCAGCTGTAGGGTTTTCTTTCTACAGCACAATACTACGTTAACTGCGATTATCATCACCCATCTAAATTACCTAAAAGCTTCATAATTAAAAAAAAAAAGGAGGACACCATTTTTTTCCCCTTCAGCAACATATAATTTTTGACAAGGCTACAGGTGCACTTTATATTTTTGCTTGTTTAGTTCAAATTATTAGTATTACAATTTAGAGTGTTAACTTTTAAAGTGTTAATTAACTATTAACCCTAATATAAAACTTAAATATAGCTGCTAATTATTACACTACCCCAGGTGAAATAGGTTATCTGAAACAAGTATATACAGATTACAGCTTTACATGTTAAAGCAAAGGTATATTAAACCAAAAAAGCGCACACACATCCTGGCATAGGTGGGACCCCCCTCTCCCGATCACACAACTCTTCATATGTGTGTACTGGCAGTAACGTTTTTGCACTGTTTGCAAAGCAGTAATAAAAAAAAAAAAAAAAGGTGGGGCTCAGTAGGAAGGGGCGGGGCACAGCTTTAGAACATCAGTCAAATATCATGGGATGTTCCATCTCTGCTCCATTAAGAGTGGTGAAGTGACACAGAACTGTAGTGGGTTTGAATGGATTATCACTGTTAGAAATCTAAAAGGATATCAGCTGGCCCTAAAGTGGTTCTAAAGGCAGAATGTTTTTTTACCTTAATGCATTCTCTGCATTAAAAGTAAAAACAAAATTAGCCCCCCTTATACTTACCTAAGCCGATTTTGATCCAGAGCTGTGCTCCACAGCAGCTGATCTCCGCTCTCTCTATCCTCACTGGTCAGAGGGAGCAATGGGAACGCAGAGAGCGGGGGGCAGGGCTGAACTGTGCTCTGTGTCAATGGACACACAGAGCGCGGCTCGGGATTGAGCTTGTATGAGTACACCCATAGCAAGTGGCTTGCTATGGATGCCCTCAGCAGAGGGGAGGAGCCAGGAGCCTTGGCTGGAGATCCGAGAAGAGGAGGGTTGGGGCTGCTCTGTGCAAAACCATTGCACAGAGCAGGTAAGTGTGACATGTTTGCTATTTAAAGAAAAAAAAATAGGTTTACAATGACTTAAGTGAACCTGAACTCACAAAGTAAACATATACTTTTTTTATAGGAGACATTTGAAAGGGGTCATTTTTTTTTACTAAGCTGTACACTGAAAATGTATCCACTGTCTGGAATTCCTCCTGAAAAATAGCACTTACTGGTATGAGCAATGTCCAGGGGCTCCTGTGTTTACAGCCTCATCGCTGTATATCTGCAGTGTGAGATCTAAGGCACGGCTATCTCTGGAGATTTGTAGTCAAATTTGATGAGGTCACATTTGTGCTGATCACTGTTGGGAGGCCCTGACATGAAAAAGCAAAGCTCTGCCTCTATCAGGATGGCTGCCTCCACACAGACACCATGCAAAACAAGACAGGGTAAGTCCGTAATGAGGAAAGATCCCTCCGCGGAGATCATTGGCATTAGTGGGGACTAATCCTTTGCCTTGTGCCTGCCTACATGTCTGTTGGTACCTTGAGCTTGCAACCACCTACACTATCCAAGAAATAAGTGCTGTATGAATAGCACTAGGCTTTCTGCTGGAACAAAGCATTAGAAGGTTAGAAAACAAACAGAAAATAAATTGAATCCATTGTTACAGGCAGCAAGGTAACTCTTCTCAACCGAGTCCCTGGTGAGACATTTTAAATGCCATTTCACATCCTCATTGAGAGAAGCATCCGCTACAGTTAGGTAGACACTGCGCAGAGCCAAACATTTAAATAAGACATGCTCCGCCTCCAACGCCATGCTCACTGCACACGGATACTCCACTTCACTCACATTACAGACCAGTTACCTGCGTCACGGCTGCAAAATACCTCCGTTGTGTCATCTGCCTATGGCAAACAGTACACAGTGCTTTATCCCCTCACACCTTTGTGATCATATTTTAAATAAGACATCTCTATACTTAGGAGGCACTTGGGATTTTCTGCGAGTCATGCACAAGGCTAGAAGAACAGATCTGTGATTCAGAGGGAACCCCACTAAAAGCAGAATTACATAGTTTTAAGGATGGTAATTAGATCTAAATGGCTTTAAACAAGAATCTGGCGACTAGCAAGGTTAATACATAACCTAGATAGCTTCCAAAAAAGAGTAATTATATTAGCAAAAGGCATAAACAAAAAAACTGTTCGTGTGAGGCTAAAAACAGCATACCTGGCCATAACTGCAGTAAGTAATGAAGGACTTCAATGTGTTTTTTGAAATCCAAGGCACTGGCAAGCTCTTCCGAGTCAATGAACACCCGGTTATTGTGATTGGACGTTTCCTGTCTCTGACTCAGGAGGACCGGTCCAAAGCAGACAGCCAGGTTCTGGCAGGTCATTTTGTTCACTTCGTGATAAGAGGCAACCAGCTTCAAGTGATCCAGCAGCATCTTCAAGGTTGCCTGAAAGACAAATATAAAACGATGAGAGCAGTCCCATGTACTCTTCAGGATATAAAATGCACACAACTGAAAAAAGCAATAAGGCTCCCTTCACACGGGCGCCTCCATGGAACAGATTACGCTTGCTCTGCTGGGGATCGCTCTGCAGATCCCTGCTGAGCAAGCGGATGACAGCTCCTGTCTGCTCCGCTGAGCGAACACAGTCCCTATGGGGAAATCGGATGGAAACGGACCACCTGTTTTCATCCAATCCATCAGATAGATGGAAAATAGGACCACCATCCATCCAGATTTTGCGGGCAGGGTAGGATCGGCATCCGCCGCTCCATAGGGGAGGACTGGATACTGAAAGTGACTTAAAGCTCCGCTTAAAAAAAAATTAAAAGTCAGCAGCTACAAATACTGCAGCTGCTGACTTTTAATAAATCGGACACTTAGGGTCGGTTCACACTGGGGCAACACGACTTCAGCGCGACTTTGTACCGCGACTTCAACGCGACTTGAAGTCGCCTCCATGACAGGCGACTTCGCCTGTGGCCAATCACGGGGCAATCAGCTCTCTGGGAGGGAGGGGGGAGGGAGGGGTTTTCCCTGCAAAGTCGCTTGACTTTACAGAGAGATCCGACTTGGAGGCGACTTCCATTGATTTCTATGGTACAGGTCGCCTACCAAGTCGGATCAAAGTAGTACAGGGAGTACGCTCTGAAGTCGGAGCGACTTCAGTAGCGTCTATTAAGACGCTAGCGTTCACTCCCATTGAAACTATTTCTGGGGCGACTTGAGGGCGTACAAGTCGGATCCCAAGTCGCCCCAGTGTGAACCGAGCCTTACCTGTCCCAGGGTCCAGCGATGCGGGGGAACGAAGCCCCGCTCCTCTCTGCGGCACCGGCTTTGTCACTGTGGGTGCCCGGCTGTGGCTTCACAGCCAGGCACGCACTGCGCATGCACGAGCCGCGCGGCATGCTGCGACTGGCCGTCCAATCATCTGGGACCTGTGACGTGTCCCAGATGATTGCTGAGAGGGAGGGGGTGAACTGACATCCGACTCCGCGGAGCCCCAGGAGGAAGTGGGAGCTGGAACCCTCCTTTTAGAGGGTTTCCGCCCCCCCCCCACCAACCAAATAACATGTCAAATGTGGCATGTCAGGGGGTCACCTTCCCTTAAAGCGGAAGTTCCATTTTTTGGGTGGAACTCCGCTTTAAATTACAACAGAAATACTAAACTTTTTAAATTGGAACTTTAACTGAAACAAAATGAGAACAGTTTTTTAAATGCAGAACAAATGCATTGGGGTTGATTTACTAAAACTGGAGAGTGCAAAATCTGTTGCTGCTATGCATAGAAACCAATCAGCTTCCAGTTTTAGCTTAAAGCGTTAGTAAACTGTTAAAATCATCGCATCGCATCGCATACTAGCACACTATGAAATACTTACCTTGAAACAAAGACTTCCAGCAGTGCGCTGTCACTCCTGAGAGGGCCAACATCTTCCCCCGGTCTTTCTGCCGGGCTCGCACACTCCGTCTATGTGATTGGCCGAAGCACGATGACGACACTCCTGCACAACTCAGAACGCCAGCACTGTGACATCCACATGCTCTCGCGATGGCATCTTCACCTGTTCCTCTTCCTGGTTCTGAATCTGTGGCCTTCTTGACTGGCCAAGCAATGATGACGTAACTACCATGAATGTGTGGGAATTCATTCATGTGGGCAGATTCTGAAATTGTACCCTGAAGTGTGCATGCAAAGCTCAGTGTAAATTTTTAAGAGGATCGTAAAACAGGCAGTTAAGAATCCCTCGTTATAGAAGAGATATAGAATGCTGCCTCTGACTACTAATCTCAGGGAATTTTGACGTTTGATGTCACTGCTGTGCTGCTCACCGTTCTCCTTGCTAGGAGTTCTGACACGGGGAAGCAAAGCCCTGCACCTCTACCAATATGACTGCTTCCACACAGACCAGTACAAAACAAAGCATGGTAAGTCAGTAATAGGGAAAAGATCAGCTGCAAGGAGACCCCACAGGCAATACTGGTGACTAGTCCTTTGCCATCTGACTGCCTTTTTTTAAGCACAACTTCCAGAGTTCAGTTCCTCTTTAATCTACATGTCAGAAACATTTTTATGATCTGTGCTGGATGTAGTGTTGGAGAATGTTTGTATACCATTCAGTAGTAGTGATAGCAGTACTCACTCTCTCCACATCAGGCAGCCAGTTCAGGAGCTCCACTGTGTGCTCGGAGTCCCGCAGGTCGTTTTCACAGCCGTTCCCAGACATCTTTAGCGGTTTCTCTGCCATGGCATGTAGAACGGCTTCGTACAGCTGCTTGGTTATCAGTGGAGAAGGGAGCTCTCTCAGGTAATCCTTTAATACACCTACAAAACAACAAGAGGCAGAAACTCATGAATATTTATAACTTGGTGCATAGATTTACTATAGAATAGTATAGATGTACACAGTACAACAATCTGTAAATTCTCAAACTCCACTCAAAATGGACAACCCAGTTAATTGCCAGTTAAATGACAGTGGTATAGGTTCACTTACCATCATCATTTATACCACATAAACCTGAGCTGTGTTTAGGAGAATCTGAGGCTCAAAACAGCCAAAAAAATAAACAAATTTCCCTTCATAAGACATCATTATCCACTCAGTAAATTAGACAGGCTCTGGCTGAGGTCATGTCAGGCCGTTCAAAAGTACAAATCCTGAAAGCCAAAATTACAGTCTGCTGTCAGGCAGTATTTCACTATAACAGTCTGTGATTTCTGACAGAGGAATCAACAAACCCAAAAGTTTACCCAAGGCGGAAAGATAACAGTAGAATGTCACTTCTAGTACTAGGTAGCGCAAAACTCACTCCACCCCAAACTGATATTTTAGTTTTGAGTGGGCACTGGTGGTTTGAATTACCCAGAAACTTATCTCTCTCTTAAGTACTTCAGTATTAAAAACTTATCTTGCAGTAGTTTGTGTCTCACCGCCTCCTACAAGTATACATTATTGTTATCACTCTCTTGCTAAGACATCACAATATCTGCATTCTATACTACAGCCAAAAGTTTTGAGAATGACACAAATATTAACCACTTGCTTACTGGGCAAGACTGAAAATTTGGAAAAAAAAACAAAACAAAAAAACAAACATTTTTCATAGTTTGTTATAAGATTTTTCAAACCGGAAATTTTCCACCTTCACTGATGTGCGCTAATGGGCACTGATGAGATGGCACAGAGGCGACACTGATGGGCACCGATACGGGCACTGGTAGGCAGCACTGATAGGTGACACTAATTGGCAGCACTGGTGGGCACTGATTAGTGGCACTGGTGGGCACCGATGTCCCTGTAACAGAAGCCGGTTACCAGCCACCTTCTTCTCTCCTCATGCTGATCGTTAGGAGGAAAAAAAAATGGCAATAACCGGTTTCCATTTACTGTACTTCCGTGATCATCCATCTTTGGCCGACAGCTGATCGATCACATGGTAAAGGGCACTGTGATTGGCGCTTCATCTTGCTCTGTGATTGCCAAGTCCGAAGGGGGCGCACGAGCAGCGCAATCATTGGAGGACTTTTATGGACGCCCTCCCTGCACTAAAAGCCCGCATTGTAGCCATCAGAATGTTATGAAGAGTGATCAGATGAATTGCAATTAATTGCAAAGTCCTTCTTTTCCATGAAAATTAACTTAATCCCATAAAAAAAAACATTTCCACTGCATTTGTGAAGAAGGCTTCAGGGCGCCCAAGAAAGTCCAGCAAGTGCCAGAACCGTCTCCTATCGTTGATTCAGCTGCAGGTTACGGGGCACCACCAGTGCAGAGCTTGCTCAGGAATGGCAGCAGACAAGTGTGAATACATCGGCACGCACAATGAAGAGAAGAATTTTGGAGGATGGCCTGGTGTCAAGAAGGGCAGCAAAGAAGCCACTTCTCTCCAGAGAAAAACATCAGGGACAGATTGATATTCTGCAAAAGGTACAGAGATTGGATTGGTGAGGACTGGGGTAAAGTCATTTTCTCTGATGAATCCCCTTTCCGGTTGTTTGGGGCATCTGGAAAACACCTTGTCCGGAGAAAAAAAAAAGGTGAGCGCTACCATCAGTCCTGTGTCATGCCAACAGTAAAGCATCCTGAGACCATTCATGTGTGGGGTTACTTCTCAGCCAAGGGAGTGGACTCACTCACAACTTTGCCTAAGAACACAGCCATAGATAAAGAATGGTACAAAAATATCCTCCAAGAGCAACTTCTAGAAACCATCCAAGAAGAGTCTGGTGAGGAACAATGCCTTTTCCAGCATGATGGAGCACCTTGCCATAAAGCCAAAAGTGATAAGTGGCTTGGGGAACAAAACATCAAAATGTTAGGTCCATGGCCAGGAAAGTACCCAGACCTTAATCCCATTGAGAACTTCTGGTCAAGCCTCAAGAGGCGGGTGAACCAAAAAAAACCCCACAAATTCTGACAAACTCCAATCATTGATTATGCAAGAATGCGCTGCCATCAGTCAGGAAGTGGCCCAGAAGTTGATTGACAGCACACCAGGGCGAATTGCAGAGTTCTTAAAAAAGAAGGTTCAACACTGCAAATAGACTCTGCATAAACTTCATGTAATTCTCAATAAAAGCCTTTGACGCTTGCAATTATACTTCAGTATACCATAGTAACATCTGACAAAAAGATCTAAAAAACACTGAAGCAGCAGACTTTGTGAAAATTAATATTTGTGTCATTCTCAAAACTTTTGGCCACAGCTGTACTACAACTGGGAATTCTAGGGTCGATGTCCCACTATTGGGTTTTAGAGGCAGAATAAGCAAACGAAAGTATCACTTTTGGATCATGCTGGCATTTAAAGTGGTTGTAAAGGCACAAGGTTTTTTTTTGCCTTCATGCATAGAACCTTCTGCTTGCAGAAGCCCCCCCCCCCCCCTTCTGGGTACAGTGTTGCATGACCACGCAATTGTCACTTAAAGTAATGCAGTGTCGTAGTGCAAAAAGTGGCGTGGTCATGAAGGGGGATAAATCTTCCGGGGATCAGGTGGTTAATAAATGTGTTCAATTTCTCTATCACATATTAGGATTATATACATTACGCTGACAACTTAAATATGTGCACCGAGAAAGAAAGTCTATAGTTCCTAATAAAGTCTCATGTGCAGCTCATTGAGAAAATAACATGAAGAAATTTGAGACATTGATCTGAAGGGTAAAGTCCATCGGTCAGTTTTGCCTTGAAAGTAGAATTCCTCGACGGACCGCAATGTGTTCCCACTGTCATGCAAATGGCTCGCAACTCCCTGGAGTATTTTACACAAGTATGCGACGGTGAAAAATTCTTCCACATGTCATGTTGTGACATGAGTAAAGAACTCAAGACAACACTGAGACCATGCTTGACCTCCCCATACAGTCTGCGCTGGTATTATCCCAGCGATTGTCTTCTGCACTGAAAATACATCAGCAGGGAACCTCGGCTCCCTTGTCTCGTGTGATGACGGATTGCTCTGCATCAGACTTACTCAGGCCCCGCTAACCTCTCCAAATAAGGAATCAGATGTTCAGACTCTACTGCAACTTTACCGTGGGAGCAGGAGGGGGAAAATGTTGGAGGAAAGAACCTGGATTCATTTAAAAGGCATGTTTCACATTTCTTGGGCTCTCTGCTTCACACTGGAAGATTTACTAGGCAAAAATATGTGCAAGTTCCAAACTCTGGAACATAGCTTACAAAAAAAAAAGAAAAAACAGCAAATGCAAATCCCAAATATTACCACATAACTGACCATGACTGGGGTCATATTTTATACAACCAAAGTTCATTTTAAGAATTAGAATATGTATTCTGCATTGAAATATGCATAATGGGTTAGATTTTAAACTGAACTCCAGTCTTCCCTTCAGTGGTGCTGTTGTACAGGCTCCTCTCCTAGATTGGAGTTGCCTACTCTGATTTCACTGCACAATTTGAGCTACAAACAGCAGCTCCACTTTTTGTAGACCAGCCTCCTGAATTACATTACAATAAACTCAACTCAACAAAAAAAACTCATATCTTTATTAACCACTTAAGCCCCGGACCATTTGGCTGGCAAAAGACCAGATAGTTTTTTGCGATTCGGCACTGCGTCGCTTAAACTAACAATTGCGCGGTCGTGCGACGTGGCTCCCAAACAAAATTGACATCCTTTTTTCCCCCACAAATAGAGCTTTCTTTTGGTGGTATTTGATCACCTCTGCGGTTTTTATTTTTTGTACTATAAACAAAAAAAATAGCGTCAATTTTGAAAAAAAAAAAAAAAAAAAAAAAAAAACGCATTATTTTTTACTTTTTGCTATAATAAATAGCCCCAAAAATATATAAAAAAAACAAACTTTTTTTCCTCAGTTTAGGCCGATACGTATTCTTATACATATTTTTGGTAAAAAAAAATAAATGAATCGCAATAAGCGTTTATTGATTGGTTTGCGAAAAAGTTATAGCGTCTACAAAATAGGGCAGGGATATGCAATTAGCGGACCTCCAGCTGTTGCAGAACTACAATTCCCATCAGGCATTGCAAGACTGACAGCCACAAGCATGACACCCAGAGGCAGAGGCATGATGGGACTTGTAGTTTTGCAACAGCTGGAGATCCGTTAATTGCATAGCCCTGAAATAGGGGATAGTTTTATGTCATTTTTATTAATATTTTTTTTTTACCAGTAATGGCGGCGATCAGCGATTTTTATCATGACTGCGACATTATGGCGTACACATCGGACACTTTTAGCGCTATATTGGGACCATTCACATTTATAGTGATCAGTGCAATTAAAAATGCATTGATTACTGTGTAAATGTGACTGGCAGTAAAGAGGTTAAGTATGTCCTAGGGAGTGATTCTAACTGCGGGGGGGGGGGGCTATATGTGACACGACACTGATCACCGCTCCCGATTACTGGGAGCGGTGATCAGTGTCCTGTCACAAGGCAGAATGGGGAAATGCTTGTTTACATCAGCATTTCCCCGTTCTTCCTCTCCGCGAAACGATCGCGGGAGTCCGTGGGACCCGTAATCACACTCGCAGAGGTCGAACACCCGCAAACCGCTTCTTAAAGGGCAACGTACAGGTACGTTAATCTGCCTGTACGTGCCCTTCTGCCGACGTATATCGGTGTGAGCCGGTCAGCAAGCGGTTAAAAAAGTGATTGAATGCGTTTCTGTAATCCTCAGTACAGAAGCACTCACAATAGAGCAGAAAGAGGCAGGACTGTGAACTAATCAGGGCTCCTCGTACCCAGTTTGTGGGTACCCAAGGCCACATAACAGAATTAGTTAATTGGGTTTCTGCACCTTAAGTTTTTTGTTCACAGGCTGTGTAGGTAATTGTATGTCTTAACTTACAGAAAAAATTTTACAGAACAACTTTACAGAAAATTTAAAAGAGAAACACCCTACAACCTCCCCATGAATTGTGGAAACATGCTCTAGAGGGAGAGGTTTGGGGTGTAAATCTGGGCCACGGCTGGAGTTATGCCCTGACTACAGTGTAGTTTGCCACGAGACCCAGCTTATGCTGTCTGGCATAGAGCCTGGATCACAACATAGGCTATGCATAATTACAAAGCCTTTGGAAGGCAAGGGTGGCGTTTGTGATGTTTTTGCGATCCTTTCCCCATTTCCCATGGATTTGAATATTGAATACATAGCTTTAAGTGGATACATGTAAGTGTACATTTGTTTTTACAAATAAACATTTTGATACACTTTTACACTATGTGCGGTTGCTTGCTGTTTCCTCCATACATGTTCGAGAATTGCTTGCCAGTCTGATGTGGTCTGCTATGTGTCCGGAGCCTGCCTTCTGAAGGTTGAATTTTTCCATCCAACTCTGGACTGGTGGATTTCCCTATCATCTATCTGGGAGTGCTGAACATGAATGGGACGATTCCTCATAAAATGCGTGATTAACGCAATACATACCAGTATATGAGTCCACACATTCTGGTAAGCGTGCTGACCCCACATTATGGTGGTGGATCACACAGTGATGGTGAAGTTTGATTACCGTATATTTCGTCTCTTCACGGGCGATTTCTACTCATCTTATGGAATTCATTTCTTATGATGGACTACTACACATTAATCACATCTTGATTTACCTATGAACATTGGTTGGGAATCTTTTGGATTATACCATATCACTTGCATATTCTTAACCCTTGAGATTTTTTTTACACGTATACTTTGTTTTTGATTTATTTTTCATGATTTGCTTGAATTTTTCGTCATTATATCACCGGTATATTATCCAAAGGACGCTAAAAGCACTTTGAGATAATTCACTTTATAACTTGTGTTATTGAGATTATTATTCTTAAATTAAGGTCTTTATATTGTTTCAGTTTCACATATCAACTTGAGCTCTGCACTATTGTTTATTTTATGTTTTTTGCACTATATGTCTAGTGAAGTGCCAGCCGCTACACTACAGTCTCCGAGCGCAGTTTTTATACTTTCTATAAAAAAAATATATATGCACATTTTAAAATCAATGTTGGTGCATTTAATTTTTTTTCTTTCAAAAAAGTGTTGGGTTGTGCCTAACATACTTTTTGGAATTATAGCCAAAAGGTTTAATGCTTGGATGTGTTTCTTAGTAAGAAATGGCTGCTGCCTTGCGACCCTACTCCACAGCACAAATATATGAAGAAAATGGGAGATTGATTGTAGTCACATGTAGTACACAATCCCGTACTTGGAGATCTGGACAGTGGAGGGGGAGGGGGCGGCTGGCTCAGGCTCTCAGCGCGCCTGACATGCTGAGCCAGCTGCTTGTCAGGTCAGGCATCTGGGAAGACCAGACATTGTCGGGATCCCTGCAGAGCCTGGACCGGCTCTTTGACGTCAGCCGACAGGGTCTTTAGCCTGCTATCGGCTGAATCTGCTACACAGGAGTGCACTTAGTTCCTCACTATGACCACAAGGAGAAGCATGGCTAGAAGAGCTTTGGCCCACACTTCTCCTTTAATCTTGCTGTAGTCCTCTAGGCAGCCTCTCAGACCAGTTTTCTTTTCTTTCTTTTCTTTTCTTTCTTTTTTTTTTCCCCTATCAATTTTGGAGAAACATCTAGTCTTGGTAACGTCACTGTTGTGCCATATTTTTTCTGTTGAGGATCATCTTCACTGTTTTCCATATATCTAATGTTTTGGAAAGGTTTTTGTACCCATCTCCTGTCTGATAACTTCTAATAATGAGATCCCTTTGATGCTTTTCAAGTTTTGGAATAGCTCAAGCAGAGCCCGGACCTGAATCCAATTTAATTTGGAGTCCTTTTGCAAGGAAGAGTGGGCAAAGATTCCCTTGGCAAGATGTGCCATGCTTTTAGACTTCTACCTCAACAGACTGAATGCGGTCATAAAATCAAAAGGTGCATTGACAAAAATATTCGCTTAAGTGGTGTATATTTATGCAACCACGTTATTCTAAAATAAAATTGTAAGTTTCCCCCCTTTTAAAGATTTCAGTTTGTTTTTAGTTGAATTGCGCAGATTATAGGTCACACCAAAAGGTGGAAACAATTCAGAAGTGATTTATCTGGGTCTGATTTTGTTACATCTCAAAGAGAGAGAGAGAGAGAGAGAGAGAGAGAGAGAGAGAGAGAGAGAGAGAGAGAGAGAGAGAGAGAGAGAGAGAGAGAGAGAGAGAGAGAGAGAGAGAGAGAGAGAGAGAGAGAGAGAGAGAGAGAGAGAGGAGAGAGAGAGAGAGAGAGAGAGAGAGAGAGAGAGAGAGAGAGAGAGAGAGAGATCGAGAGAGATCGAGAGAGAGATCGAGAGAGAGATCGAGAGAGATCGAGAGATCGAGAGATCGAGAGAGATAGAGAGAGATCGAGAGATCGAGAGAAGAGAGAGAGAGATCGAGAGAGATCGAGAGAGATCGAGAGAGATCGAGAGAGATCGAGAGAGATCGAGATCGAGAGAGATCGAGATCGAGAGAGATCGAGATCGAGAGAGATCGAGAGAGAGAGAGATCGAGAGAGAGAGAGATCGAGAGAGAGAGAGATCGAGAGAGAGATCGAGAGAGAGATCGAGAGAGAGATCGAGAGAGAGATCGAGAGAGAGATCGAGGAGAGATCGAGGAGAGAGATCGAGAGAAGATCGAGAGAGAGATCGAGAGAGAGATCGAGAGAGAGATCGAGAGAGAGATCGAGAGAGAGAGACTCTGACTATGTTCACACACTCACTACACACCCTGGGGTACTCCCAAACACACACATTCATTCATATATAAAAATCAGTTACTTGGAAAACATTTATAGACAGCAGTAGGCACTTGTAAAGCTTTATAGCTCCAACAGGACCATTTATAGGTCTTTGTGGACACTTTGTAAATCTTAATGGGCTGATGTAGTAACTGGGACTTTTGAACATTTACACACACTGACTACCCTGTCCAAAACAGTTGTAAAGATCGAATTATTGCCTGTACCATAACTAGCTACAAAAGAGATTCAAATATCACACGTATCCAGAAGAAAAAGGTCCGTGCCGTCCTCAGGATCCAAACATTCCACACATTTTAGCATCCACAATTGGGGAAGGACAAAAGGAAACGGATTCATAAAATTGTTTACAGACATGAAATTATCATTACTGTCGATTTCATTATCAGCTCCTCCTAAAACCTATACATTTTGTGTAAACTGCCCTTTAACTAAGCAGTTAATGACCAGCCTTAATGATCACCGACATAATATGGAGTATGTCCCCTGTTTGCCACCAAAACAGCCCCAACCCCTCAGGCATGGACACCACTACTGTAGACCCCTGAAGGTATGCTGTGGTATTTGGCACCAAGCCATCAGTAGCAGATCCTTTAAGTTGTAGAAGTTGCAACTGGATTGGGATCTGGTGATTATGGAGGCCAAGTCAACACCTTGAACTCATCGTTGTGTTTCTCAAGCCATTCTTGAACCATTTTTTGTAGTGTGGTAGGGCACATTATCCTGCTGAAAGAGGCCACTGCCATCAGGAAATGCCATTTCCATGAAGGGGTGTACTTCCACATGAATGGCAGCAGAACATTGCCAAAAGCATCACACTGCCTCCGCTGGCTTGCCTTCTCATCCTGGTGCCATCTTATCCCCAGGTAAGTCACACACACCTACCCAGCCATCCACATGATGTAAAGAAAACATGATTCATTAGATCAGGCCACCTTCTTCAATTGCTCTGTGGTCCAGGTTCTGATGCTCACATGTCCATTGTAGGCCCTTCTGGCTGTGTACACAGGTCAGCATGGGTGCCCCGACTGATCTGCACCTACGGGGCCCCATACACAACAAACTGTGATGCCCATTTTTTCTGCTTTCAACATATTTACTTCAGGGACAACATTGTCACTTCAAAATATAAAGTGCCTGTACAAGGTCCTTCCTTACAAAATCACCAGGCATTATATAAATAAGGCTGCAGATACAAGAAAAAAAAAAAGATTGAAAACAACTTTTGAGATTTAGGAAATACTTTAAAGCTTATATGAGATTTGGGCGATTAGGTGTTCAATCTACTTTAGTGGCGCACTTAAAGATTACAGGACAGTTGAAAAGTTCAAGGCAGACACCCATACACGAGATCTATTGACAGGGTCCAGATTATGAATGGACTGTATCACCTGAGGTGTATACCACCAAGTCCTCCGACACCCTCATGACTGTTTAGCAGACAACACTCTACTCAGCAGCTGCATTGTCACTCCAAGCCTTGCACATCTCAGTTATATTGCTAGAAGAAAAGCCTGTGTGTGTGTGTGTGCGTGTTGTTGGGGCCAGCAGCTGCCAAGAAATAAAATTACAAACAGGAAGTCAATCTATCAAAGGCCTCTATTTCGTTAGCTGGAGGTACGATTGCCAAGCTAGAACGGCTAATCCCCAAAAGCATGACAGAAATACCATCTGTGTTTGCTCTAAAACAAAGGAAAGCTTGTTACTGAAAGTCAATGTGGTCTCTGGAGCAAATTGTGAGCCATCACCACAAAAGAGAGACTTCGCAGGAAGAATTCTCCTCCTCAGAATGTAACTTTCAATACAGGCAGGAACAAATGCACAATCGAAGCCTGAAAAGTTGGCTTAATTGCGGCTCCTGGAAGGGAGCGTTTTATGCCTTGTGTTCCAATGCAGCGACACCACCGACACGCGTATAATAAGGAACACAGGGACTCCGACAGGAGAAGGTAAACATGCTGGGAAATGCAATAGAACAGCAGCTAGGGAGTCTTTTGTGTTCTTTTGGTCTTCACTTTGTGAATGATCATGGGAGAAGTCTGGCTAACTAAAAGGATGGGAACCTTGTGAAAAAAGAAGCCAACAAAAATGAATGGAGAAGGAAGTGAGGGAATAATTTGATGAAAAGGAATGATACTGTCAAACTTTAATGAATGCCTATCATGAAGTAAAGAAAAAAAATGACTCTAGGTCTACAGCTTCCTCATGGTTTTTTTTTTAAATTTATTATAGAAAAAAAGGCAGCTAGATTCTGCAAGTACTTACCTATCTCCTGACGTAGAGGGTCTTGAAAGTCTGCAAGATGACACCTTCACTCCTACTTTTTCATGAATCTGTGTGAAGCAGAGGAACTAACAAGGTGCTCAGGCAAAGGCAGCCATTCAGCGATTCTGTCCTACAAAGAGCTGCAATAAAGGAGAATGGAGGGTGGCTGGATTACAGGGAACTATGATCCAGCAACGGGGAGAATTACCCCATCCTGTGCAAATGGGGGTATCCTTTGGCTTTTTTTTTTTTTTAATCAGCCCACTGGCTGATCCAAAAGAGAAAAAAAAAAAAAAAAAAAAAAAAAAAGATCCATCTATGACCAACCTTTAGGTTAGGTGCACACCTATGCTTTTACAGGCATTAGATCTTTTATTTCAGCTTGAAGAAGTTTGTGCTTTTTTGCACAAGTTTATTTGAGCTTGTTCAAGCTTCTTAAAGCTCCTTTGAGCATAAGCTTTTTTTTCACAAACCCTCCTAGATAGTATTTTCTTAACCACTGTATAAACAAAACAAACGCAGAAACAAACATTTTTTGCTAATTTTCGAGCTTCTTTGAGCTCTTTGGGGCACTAGCTCCTCTCAAAGACCCGAGTTTGGTGGTGGGGGTTCTGCCTGTAGGAGTATATGTCCGAAAACGCCTGAAAAAGCCATGGTGTACATGGACACATTGGCTAACATGGAGGGGAGTTTCCAGGCAGAAAAAAAAAAATAAGAGCTCAAAAGCCTGTAGGAGATGCTTATTTGAGCTCCTTTAATGTGAAACCTGCATATGGACATAGCAAAAGTTCATTTTAAGCTGATGCAGCAGGATATATTCACCCTTGTTTTAATGCCCACTTTCAAGCAAACCCATTAACAATTTACTAGTGATGCCCTGAAATTTCGGCCGCTGAAAATTGTTGGCCGAAAAGAAGGTTATTGGCGTTTTGCCGATAGAAAATAAAGGTGCCGATAATAGCGCTGAAAACGCACAAGATTTTGCCGTGATTTGCAGCTTATGGTGTGTTTTTCATAGGTCATGTGACTCAAAAACGCAACACTGGTGCGTTCTTGCTGCGTTTTCAATGCATTTCAATGGGGAGGTGCATTTTTTTTTTTTTTTTTTTAATAACTGACCAGATTTTTAACCACCACAACAGAAGCACAACGGACCAGTATGAAGACATACATAGAATTTAAAGGGATACATTTTCTTGCGCTAAAAAATGTGCCGGTAATGGCTGACAATTAATTCATATTCATTTAAATTCATGATATTAATTTAAAAAACTTGAATACAATAAAATAATATATACATTTTTTAAAAACCATCAATTTCGGTTTCAGCCAAGTGCATCCTGAATTTTCCGTTTTGGCACCAATTCAATTTACCGATCAGGATTGAAGCTCTGTAGGAGGTCTGCCAACAACAGGTCCTTAGGTTGATCCTTATTGTGACATCGTCATGCTTTTTCAGTTTTCTGGAGCCTGAGAAGACCCCACCACTAGTCAGCCAGTGGAAAGTGCCCACGTCACCCAGGCAGAGATGTGGGAACCTAAAGAAGGACCCTCTCTCATTCTGCAGCCTGGAAAAGGGAAGACATTGGATCCAGCAGGTCACATGATCACAGATTCAGGTCTTGGAGTCTGGGTGGACTGGCTTTGGACTTACGTCAGTGGCATTAGCTTCACATCAGTTCAAAATGAAAAAATCCTGATATCATTGAGATTTCCGTGAGAGGTACATTTGACCTCTTTCTAACCTACATTTGACCTGCTTCAAACAGGTTTTGCATTACCATAGACTTGTAATGGAATGGAAACTCAAATATAAGCTCTTCAATACAAGCCCCCTACACCTACCAATAATTTAAAGGGGGTGGGAAGGTTCTCTTGCCTATATTTTAGACACTGCGAGTCTTCAGCTGCTGAGCCCCAGGTGATGCTACTTGTGGCCTCATGTTGGTACAGAGTACACAGTACAACAGTGCCAAATAAAGTGGTAATTACTTTCCTAGATGAACAATATAGTGTCATTCTTCCTCTTCTCAATTCCTCCTCCAGTGACTTTTACCATGCTAATCCCTCCACAAAGGAATATTGTAGGAATTGGGAGATGCCCTTTGCCCTCAACTAATCCTCCAGCAAGCTAGCTGCTAAATTAGCTCTGTTCCAGGTCCCAGTTATTTTCTCTAGCGTTAAGCTGCTCGGACCCTCGCTGCCAGGCTGCCGCATTCTCCTCCACGCAGAACAGATTTAGACAGCAAGCAAAAAGCGCCATCCACTTCATTAATTCCTCATTTTTCAGAGCCAGTGAACTGTTAAGTGTATGACATGCTTTACTTGGAATCAAATTCACATGGACGAGGGCAGACATGATGCAACGGGACAACTATGAGCACCATAACCAGAAGAGGACCTGTTTATTCATTCGCACACACCAAGAGCAGGAAGAATTACACTTGTAAAACTGATATACATCAACCACCTAATCTTGGATTGCTGTAGTTTGGCAAGTGGATTCACAGCTGACATATAAAAAACACACTCAATGTTTAATGATCGTCAAAAAAAATAAAATAAGGCAAAATGTGAAAAAATCCCTATAAAAACCTTTCCATCTCTTCCATCACATTGCATTTTCCAGTCTTCAAAAATGCTCTTCACCCATCCAAACACATTATTTTCATTTAGCCTTGTTCAAACTAGTGGGCTGAGCATCTTAAACAAAAATCAAGCAGAATGTGTTTTTAATTTGTTTTTAATTTGCTACAGTGCTAATGTCAGAATGTTAGCACTGCTCTCCAAAGTATTTAGCTGGCTTCCTAGTTACACCCCCTACATTGATCACTACAAAGACAAGGGGTTGATGTGAGGTGTGTGTGTGTGTGTGGGGGGGGGTGTTCTAGCAAAGCCCAGCATGTGACAAAAATAGGAATGTTAGGGTTGTAAACATAATCTTATGGCGCGTACACACGAGCGGACTTTACGGCAGACTTGGTCCGGCGTACTGGATTGCGTCGGACAATTCGATCGTGTGTGGGCTCCAGCGGACTTTGTTTGCTTAAAAGTTGAACGGACTTAGATTTGAAACGTGTTTTAAATCAATCCGTTGAAATCGAGTCCGGTCGAAAAGTCAGCTCGTCTGTATGCTAGTTCGACGGACAAAAAGCCACGCTAGGGCAGCTATTGGCTACTGGCTATGAACTTCCTTGTTTTAGTCCGGTCGTACGTCATCACGTACGAATTCGACGGACTTTGGTGGATTGTGTGTAGGCAAGTCCATTCATTCAGAAAGTCCGTCGTAAAGTACGCCAGGCAAAGTCTGCCGTAAAGTCCGCTCGTGTGTACGCAGCATTAGAAGTTGGTCCTGCCAGATGAATTTGGGTGGGGGATGGGGTCCCCCTGTCAGAACACAATATAGCTCAGGGGGAGATTGCTGTACTAACATCACATAGTACAGGGAGCTCCTCACAAGCTCCTACAGTATGTACCAGGCATTAGGTAATAAACACTATACTCGTTTAGATATTGAAAGAAAAACATGTTAGTAAAAATAGTGGAGGTTGTGAATCACATGCAATATAATAATCAATGTGTATGTAGCGCTGCTTTTTTAGTTGGATTTCTTAATATAATCAAAACAATTCTGCAGTATGTTGGCTGACATTATTACCTGTTATCACGTTGATGTCTGGGTACTCGTTCTCACAAAGCTCCACAGCTTTACTATCCCTCTCAAATGCCTCTCTCAGTTCTTTCTTCACTGCTGCTGATCCACAGAGGCGGTATAATCCTACGACCTAGTACACAAGGAAGATGAAGGTATACTGTCATGTCACAAGCTAACCAACAAAGGATTACAATACCGTAAACTCACAAACAATAGTGATTCATATTTACACCCCTCAGTTATCTCTAAACACTGCACTGTGCAGATCTAAAAACGGATTGCTATGAGGTGGACAAACACATGGGGAGTTCAGGTGCTAGTCAGTCCAATCCAGGAGAAGGAGTGAAAACAGCAACTCCAGCTAATCCGAGACATGCTCCCACTCAACCGATCCAATGATTTTTTTTTATTTTAGTCCTAAAACCAATGACAAACCACCTGCACAAAGTTCTCTAGACATTTCCAGCGGTGTTGACCTCTGGAGTCTCCCCCAGACCTCACTGGTTCCTCCTGCTGGCCTTCACAACATTACTAGAGACAGCAATGATGTGGGAGGTCAGCAGCAGGAACCAGGAAGAGGGCATTGGGCAGGTTGGGCTGTGGGAAAGGTAAGTACGTACACTCTTCTTCGTTCCCTTGGCAACCTCAGTATAACAACTGGGGTGCTTTAAGCATCTACTATTGGTTTTATCTTTTCCCCAGGGGGGAGCATGAAACTACAATGTAAAGCCAACTCTCAGCCAATCAGCTTTGTATTCATTGCTACATCGCTTTCTCTGAATGGCTGAGCACTGATCAGTTGGACTATACTGTGCTCCGGGTATGAGACAGGAAGGTCTCGGCTTGAACCTGGAACGCAGTGCGGTGTGCTATATGTAGCCTCAGTTACATACAATATACAGCACATTCAACGGACTCACACGTTAGTGAGGGACATAGTTATATTTGGTCAGCTTGGCCCAAACGAACGATGTAAAGTTTATCAAAAGCTGGAATTCAGCTTTAAAAGACAACTGGACAGGATAGAAATATGGGAGTCAGCCACCAATGGAGGTGCATGCTCCACATCTGTTACCCTTGAGCTCGTCATATGTGTTTAGATCTCTCTCTCATTCAGCCCCAAATGTAGACCTGTGTTTGGACAGCTTAAGCAAGTTCCTAACCCAGGAGTAAACAAGTGCTCACTAAAGTTGGTTCAAACCCTTCAAATGGAAATTCTAAAAAATAAATAAAAATAAATAAATAAATAAATCGAAATCGCTTTTAAGAACGAGTCAACTAATTTTGCTCGAAAGCCCTAAAAATGTCTTCCAGATCTTCCATTTGAATGGAATCCCAGATGCATTAAACAGGTTCTATTACAATATGTACAATTTTTCACAAATGAAAACCACATTCACAGTTGAGGTTCATTTGTTCAAGAAAAATTTCCCATCTTGTACCTTCGCATGTTCTCGTCACTACGGCCGAAAATGAACATTCATCCCACTAACCATTAGGAAATTGAACGAATGCTCTGAAAAGGAAAAGTTTTGAACAGAATTATACTAGCGTATGGCCAGCTTAAGTTTCACAACACATAATATTCCATGTGCTTGCTCCATGTCTGCAGCTCAACATGCAGTAATAAAAGTGATTGTAAAGTCTATTTTTTTCTATTCCAGGGCTTTCACACTGGAATGAAAGCAGCGGCACTTTCGGGTCGGTTTGCAGGCGCTATTATTAGCGCAATAGCGCCTGCAAACCGCCCCAGTGTGAAAGGGCTCTTAAAGTATTTATAAACTCTTAGATATACCCAGTGAACCTCTAACCTCATCCAGGTCCCCCACTGCCGCCAGTTCCAGTGCAGGGGATCGCTGATCCAGAGCTGCTATGGCTCCCCCAAAAACACTGGTCTCCTGCCTCCCTCCTGTGACAACATTGCTCCCAGGGTGGATGATTTTTTTTTTTTATCAGATTTTTTTTGATTTTTATCAACTTCATTTTAATAAAATGCTTTTGGATTAAAAATCTATCTAAAGATAGTTTTCTATTTAAGATAGATTAAAAATTTAGTTTTTTCAGCATGAAATGGAGCTATGAGCCTGTATATTGTGCAATATTTACATTTTTGGTAAACTCATTCAATGAATCCAAGGTCTGCAAGCTGAGATAACATGCACTGCATCAATACATTCACACAATTTCACAGTAACCATGAGATAAAACAAAAGTTTGGGAATATTCTTTTAACCCATTATTTTGCAAATCTATGAACACTACAAAAACTGTAGGATTGATTCGGTTCTGATATTGCAGTTTTACTAATCTGACAGCTTATTATTTTTAATAGGAAACCTTCATTTTGTTTGCAAATATTAAAGATCCTAACTACCAGCAAGAATGAGTCCTTACATTTAAAGAGCACCTGTCATTTCAGATCCATCATGGCAGCGCCTGTTAGCGGCATCCACTCACCTGCTGCCGCCACGTCCCTCACCTTGTTGTGTCACTGCCACATCACCAGCCGTCCCATTAAAGTGAATGGGACTGTCGGGTCAGAGGAGGAGCCGCTGCGGGACAGAGATGACAGTTGCTCTTTAAAAATTATGATTTAAATCAAGTTGATTTAAATCAATCCTTTTTAATAGTGATTTAAAAAAATAAAATTGCCTCTCTCTCTCTTTTGGTAGAACCCCACCAGTGACTATTCCATGGGAAGTGGTCACGTCTCACACGCAGCCCCCCAGTGATGGAACCCTCCAAGACGTAGGCAGAAGGAAAGACTTGGGCCGGTGGTGCCGCTAGATCTTGGCCTCAAAAAAGTTTAATTTAGCTTTTTATTTTTTTTACTAAAGAGATCGTAAAAGAAAAAAAAAAAAAAAAAAAAAAGTTTTCCACCAACCCTGCAAGGTACACATTAGCATTCTACAATGTTGACCTCACATTTTCCTAACAGCCAATATCCCCTAGAAAATCACCAGGCGACACTCAGACGCAATTCTGTAGAAAAGGACACAAGTATTTGAACAGACTTTGAACCCAAACTGAAACCCCCCAGTAACCAGGTAACGCTCTCCGCTCTCCTCCAACACACACACACACACACACACACACACAAGGCGAGCATCTGCCACCAGCATGTGCAAACATTTGTGTACAAGGACAGACCGCCATTTACTGGAACACCTGGCAGGTGTTAAATCACAAGACATCAATTTTCAGTTGAGTAAACACGAGGCGGACTGAGCGCTCACTGTTATGATGTAGAGGCAAATCCAGGTACACAGGTCATTATGGAAAACACAGGCCTACGCTGCAGAACAAGAGCCCCATTATAAGGGCACAATGTGGAGACATATGCTTCTATGATTACACCATTCACATAGAATGAAAATATTATCTTTGTTCCATCAGCTGACAGATGTTGTTTGATTAACGCCCTGGACTTGGTTATATAAAACCTCATCCTGAAAAACATAAGCGTCTGTTGCGGGTTATCATCCCAATATTTGTATTTGCACAAACAGATGTCCACCAAAATCATGGACTTGCTCTGAACATTGGATTGTTTATAAACACTCACAGTTGTTCCAACCGAGACAAAGGCAGCAACAAAAACCTGACAGAGGTCCTATTCCATCCACTACTCTATCCATTACTTAAAGTGAATTCCGCTCCAGCAAAACTAACTATGCTTAAAAAGGGACTTGTAAATCTTTTTTTTTTTATATATAAAAATAACAAACATGCCTATACTTGCCTACACTGAAAGCGCCCAGGTGTCGGCCGTAAAGTGGCACTATTTTTAGCACCGCTTTACCGTCGTTTTAGCGGCGCTATTCGGCCGCTAGTGGGGCGGTTTTAACCACTGCTAGCAGCTGAAAAAGGGTTAAATCCACCCGCAAAACGCCACTGCAGCGGCGCTTTGCCGGCGGTATAGCAGCGCTGCCCCATTGTTTTCAATGGGAAGGAGAGGTTGAGGAGCGGCGAGTTCACCACTTCTACACCGCTGCAAAGAAGCTGCTGGCAGGACTTTTTGTGACGCCCTGCCAGCGCAGCGCCCCAGTGTGAAAGCACTCGGGCTTTCACACTGGGTTTGCAACTAAAGGCTTTTTTCAGGCGCTATTTTTAGCGCTGTAGAAAACACCTCCAGTGTGAAAGGGGTCTAATGATTTTGCACAGAGCAGCACTGATCCTATTCTTCTGGGGTCCCCTGCCAGCGCTCCAGGCCCCTCCTCATCGGGTGCCCCCACAGAAAGCCGCTTTCCATGGGGGCACCCGTGCGGGCTCGCTCCCAAATCCCGCTACGTCCATCGACACAGACAGCCGTGTCACTGGATTTGATTGACAGCAGCGGGAGCCAAATGAGTCCTGCTGCTATCAATCTGTCCAATGAGGAGAAAGACAGCGGCTGGAGCTGCTGCGCTCGTGCACAGGATGGGCTTAGGTAAGAAAAAGGAGGGGGCTGGCGGGGCGCTGCACCGCAGAAGGTTTTTCACCTTAATGCATAGTATGCATTAAGGTGTAAAGCCTCAAGGCTTTACAACCACTTTAAATATATCCCCTCCTGCTACCTATCCTGCCTAACCTATGTAAACGTACCTATTCTTGGACTGCTCTGGTCACATGATCCCCGGTGTCAGTGAGCAGTGGAAAGGAGGGAGCGCTCCACAACAGCTGGGAATTCCAGGAGTGGTGATGCCACCCATAGGTTTCCTTGGCCCAGGCATTGTTGGCACTCCCTCCAGATCAGGTGATGGGAGCAGACTAAAAATAAGTAGGTATCGAAATCTTTTTTACATAGATTAGGCCAGATAGGTAGGGGGAGGGAAGAGATCTGAAAAGTAGTTAGTGTAAAGGTGGCCATAGATTTTGGAATTGCATTACATACATTTTGTATGGCTGAAATTGCATCACATCGACACCAAAATGGTGCAGGACCCTTTTTTCTCCAGCACCTGAATTGCATTGCATGGGTGTTCACATCCATGCAATGCGATTCTGGTAAATCGCACTGCGTTTTGCCATCCACTACAGGAAGTCGATAAGAGAACATTGAAACCCACAGCAGATCACATGGATGCAATGCGACTGCTTAGAGTGCGAAGCTAGGAAACCTAGCGACTCTTGTGTGTTCCCACATTAGTGTGAACCAAGACCTAAGCTGATCTCTAGGCAGATATAAAAGACACACATTAATACAGCTCTGTAATCATTGCCACCACGGATTTAGAAAGAGGAAATAAACAGAAAAGATCCCTGGCCTGGAAAAAGAGTAGGTGAAGGTGTCGGCACCAACAAGGGCGATGCGTTTACTTCCGCTTTAAGTGTATTTTTTAAATACAAGCAGTGTAAGCAGCTGAATTGGACCTGGTATCAGCTTTTTTGCAGTCCCTATAAAAGCAGGGCTAAAGTGTAAGAGGAAGAAGCAGCACAAAGAGCCAATCAGTTGACACGCTGACAAGGAGCAGCATGCTGATAGGTGGAGAGTGACAGAGAAATTAGATCCTCACTGTGCTGCTTCTACAGTCACTGTCCAGTACCAGGCTGGGGCGGGTCCAAGATGACCTGGGCTCAGCTGAAGTGGGTTGAATGATGGTGTCTGCCAGATTTAGAACATCTCATTCAAATGTAAAATAAGCATATGCCGAACATCTTTGCAATACATTTCCTGTGCTTTGTCTCTTTAAAAACGCTGCAAAATACAGAAAAATACCTGTTGAGCTACAAGAAATCCAGTAAACCCCCAACTTTTGTTTGAAATGCCAACACAATGCCTCTGCTGCACCGAAATCCCAAGCAGCAGAATTTTCAGCCCCAACAAGTTCTCTCTTGGACAAGAGAACACTCCTTTCCCCTCCATAGCATAAGGACTGGACAGATTTGCTATTATTGCTTTTGATTTCAATGCGGCAGATTGCACAGGAATTTAGGAGTGGACTGGATTTCTGGCGGGACAATTGGTCTTTCTCTGTACTTGCAGCAATTTTTCAAAGGATAATACATAGGGAAAATGTGCATGCATTACAGGGAAGTATTGAAAATGTTTGTCCTTATCTTGCTCAGACACTTTGAAGTGGATCTAGACTGAGAGGTAAACGTGGCCTTAAACCACTTCCCTACAGGGCACTTATACCCCCACCTGTCCAGGTCAATTTTTCAGCTTTTAGCGCTCTCACACTTTGAATGACAATTGCGCGGTCATGCAACACTGTACCCAAACAACATTTTTATCATTTTTTTTCACACAAATAGAGCTTTCTTTTGGTGGAAATCACCGCTGGGTTTTTTTATTTTTTGCCAAACAAAAAAAAGACAGAAAAAAATAAATCAAATTGTTTGTTATAAAATTTTGCAAGCAGGTAATTTTTCTCCTTCACCGATGTGCGCTGATGAGGCTGCACTGATGGGCACTGATAGGGACCGATGTCCCTGCAACACAAGCCGGTTACCAGCTTTCTTCTTTTCTCCTCACGATGATTGCGAGGAGAAAAAAAAAAAAAAAGCTGATAACCGTCTTCAGTTTACTTCTGTGATCAGTTGTCATTGGCTGACAGCTGATCACATGGTAAAGGGCCACTGTGATTGGCCCCTTACCTTGTTCTGTGATCAGCCGAGTCTGACGATCACAGAGCGGGGCGTGTGAGCAGCGTGATCATGGGAGGACATCTTCCCGGTACTGGAAGCCCCCGCTGTAGCCGTCTTTCGGCCAGTGCCGGTGGAAAATGGTTAACTGCTTAGGGACCGCCCCACATACATTTACTGTGGCAGGGCTGCCGCTCTGCGCCAGATCGTGTACCTACTCATCACATGCCTTGTCGAAGGGATCCTGCCTGGCTCAGAAACATTGCACTTGTCTTTGTGATGTGATCTTTCTGCAATAAAAACCTTTGGACGGTAACTGAAGATTCCTGGGGTGCTGGCGAATATGTACATTGTACCCAATACATGATCTGACACTTCCGGCTCTAGGGCACACGCACCGCCAGCGACCTGCTCCCGCATGGACACAGTGGGAGCCAATCAGCGGGTCCGGCGGACTCGATGCCCGCCAGGACCCGCCGATCGCTTGGGACACAAGCAGAACAGCAGTCTGCCTATGTAAAAAAGGCAGATTGTCGTTCTGTCAGCGGGGAAGGCTTTGATCTTGTGTTTTCTGTCAAAAGTATAAGTTAGGTACCCGATTTATCAGATGCAATATCAGAGTCACGCTATAAGTCGCTGATCGCCGCCCTGACTAGGGAAAAAAATAAAAATAAAAACATCCCATAGTTTGTAGACGCTATTACCTTTTGCGCAAACCAATCAGTATACACTTATTAGGATTTTTTTTAACAAATATGTATCAGAATACATATTGGCCTAAATTGATGTAGAACTTTGATTTTCTACATTTTTTTTTATTGGGTATGTTCTATAGCAGAAAGTAAAAAATATTGTTTTTTTCAAAATAGTCAGCCTTTTTTTTTTTTATATATAGCGCAAAAAATAAAAAAGCAGAGGTGATCAATTACCACCAAAAGAAATCTCTATTCGTGGAGGAAAAAATAAAATAAAAAAAGACAAAAATTTTTTTATTTCGGGCACAGCATCGCATGACTGCGCAATTGTCAGTTGAAGTAACGCAGTGCAGCGTGGCAAAAAATGGCCCGGTCATGAAGGGGGTAAAACCTTCTGGAAATCAAGTGGTTAAACCTTGCAAGAAAAGTCGCCAGTAAATGATATAAAAGTAAACAGGCATTTGGTAGTTATTCTTTTTGTCCAGGCCACTTTTTCATCCATCGCACTGTGTCTCTATGGAACAGCTCTTCCTGTTCCAACCCACCGCCGCTGAGGACGCCAGAAATGTGATCAGTAAATTAGAAGCACAAGCAAAGTATGCCTATCAAATGACTTCTGTGATGCTTGAAGAATAGAGTCTAAGAACTGTTATATGTAGGTCAGTGCTCTGCTGCCTGTAATCAGGAGTTACTGTATATTGTAAAGGTATGTTTTTTTTAATGATTTGCTTTATCAGGCTTAGTTAAACCTTGATTATATATCCCTGTTAGATAGTCAAACTTTAGATTTTATGCACAAGCACTTCAATACCAGGCACTTTTACCCCCTTCCTGCCCAGGCCAATTTTCAGCTTTCAGTACTGTCACACTTTAAATGACAATTGCTCGGTCGTGCAACACTGTACCCATATGAAATTGTTATCATTTTTTTCACAAAAAATAGATCTCTCTTTTGGTGGCATTTATTCATCACTGGGTTTTTTTTTCTAAACAAAAAGACTGAAAACGTTGAAGAAAAAAAAAAACATGGTTTTTCTTTGTTTCCGTTATAACATTTTATACTCTTTTTCTTCATAAAAACTTAGGCCAAAATGTATTCTGCTAAAAAAATTTTGGTGAAAATAACCCAAATCAGTGTATATTATTTAGTCTGCAAAAAAGTAATAGAGTCCAAAAACTATAGTATATTTCGGGGGGAAAAAAAAAAAAATAAAAAAATAAAATCGATCAATCCTGATGTACTGACGGCATATCTCATTTCTTGAGGCCCAAAAATACCAAGACAATACAAATATCCCCCAAGTTGACCCTTTTTTGGAAAGTAGAAAGTCCAAGGTATTTAGGCATGGCGTGTTTGACGTTGTAAATTTCTTCACAATTTTTTTCGAAAATGAAGAAATTCAAAACAAAAAATGTTTTCACAATTTTTTTTTTTTTTTACATAGGGTCACCAGAGCGGTACACCGTCATCATATAAAAAAAACAGGTGTGGCGGTGATCAGGGTCAGTGACTGGTGACAGTATGTAAACACTATGATTTTTTCTATCAGTGAATTTCACTGGTATAAGTAACCTTTTTTACTGAATGAAACTGATTTAGCCAGTGTGTTTTGTTGTGATTGGCCACATCTAATCACATGGTACAAATGGGCTGCGATTGGCCTTGTCTGTTCCATGTGATCACTGTGACCAATAATTCGGCTCCTGCTGCTATCAATCTGCACTGTGAGGAGGGAGAAAGCGGAGAGAGCCGCCGCTCTCCTGCACATCGCTGGATCGACATCTGGCTCAGGTAGGTATAAGAGGGGTGATGGGGGGGGGGGATCCTGGACACAGAAGGTAAAAAGCCTTAAGGCTTTAGAGCCACTTTAAACACAACAACCGGTATAGATGTCATCCAAGTACCTAAAGAACAGGTGTGCTTCTGACGTGCATAGTAACCAAATAGGGTCCACAATTCTTGCTGCATGTTAGATCATCATTTGCAACATTAAAAAAATGAGTAAACAGTGTTACAAGAGACAAGAACAGCTCTTTCATTAGAAAGTAAGCCAAGTGAAATAAACTCCCTTTACCTGACAACCTCTTTTTTCAATCTCCATAATACACTTCTCCATGAGAAGTGGGACCATCGATCCCGTGTTCTCCTTTTCGACAACATGTCGAGCATCTACCCCGAATACCACAGGGTCACGGTCCACACCAAGGCGGTCTGAAGAGTTCTGCCACTGCTCCATGAGAGTCAGTTTCACGTAGATCAAACCACGGGGTTCCAACTTAACTGCCAGCTGGTGGGTTTTGGTCACCCTAAAAAGTGCCGGCAAGACCACAGTGCCATGACAACAGACTCTGTTCCTCTTTGGGGTTGGGTCCCAACTAAACACAACCAGTTTTAAGTGCTGGGCATTTTCAAGTTCAATATTGAAGGTGTGATCCATGTCTAGGAATGACGTCCTACAAGTCAGAAGAGCCGTTCTGGCTTTGTTGACAGAGTCGACTTGGATAGCACAAAACACATCCTTAGAGTCTATCTTAGGGGGCTTTAAATCCTCTGCACCATAAAAGTGAAGGCTCATCAGCCCTGAAACATACTGGAAGCACTTGGGTTGATCAGAAAAGCTATAGTGCCTGAAGGCATCGATGTCAAAGTCCGACTTTGCATTATTACAAGGAAGTGACTCTTTTCCCTTTGTAGACCTGTTCTCGCCACCATGTTTGCCCGATTTGGTTATAAGCTCAGGGGAGTCTCCATCACTGAGATAGCCCCCTTTGCTGGAAGATTTGGAAGTGCCTGAACTTTTTTTCTTGTAGCTCTGTTGGGAAGACACGCTGCTATCAAGGTGGTATCGGCTGATGACGTTCCTACTGGCGGCAGAGGCCGCCGTCCCAGCAGACGACAAAGATGGTGTACGTCTTACATCCTGACAGTTTCCTTTGGAAGTGGAAAACAACTGGTCAGTGTTACTGTGGCTCGATGTCCCTTTGATACTCAACTTTCTGCTGAGTTCCGGTAACTTTTTCATCTTCATAGACAGTTTACGAACAGTCCGTGGGGATTTAATTTTATCTGGGAGGGACCAGTTAATGCTTCCTCCTTTCTTTGATGGGTTGGGGCTACAAGGTGGAGAGAAATCAGCTGGGGCAGGTGAATTGACCTTTTGACTACTGGGGGCACTTGGACCTTGAAGAAAACAGAAAGAAATTAGCTCTTCCACACGATCAACACATCACTATACAAGTAGTGGCATTTCATAAATATCTAATTTTCCAAAGCAAAACATATATTCTTCTTTTACAAAGCTGATGATGGGACAGTGTTCAACATACTTTTGTTAATAAGGCCTTGAAGTGATTGCCAACGATCACCTTGTAAAACAATCCATTCAGTGTAAAATAGAAATGAAAGGCAAAAAATATTTGTGTATAGATATAAAAAAAACAAAAAAAAAAAAAAAAAAAAAACACACACATTATAAAATACCTTTTTAACCCTTTTTTTTTTTATAAGTGATCACATTCCCACTGTTCTCAGCTGCATAAGAGCTGGGGGGAGGAGAAGAAGCAGCACACTGAGCTTGCCAGTAAATGGCTGTGGGGTGGCATATGAGGACTAAGTCTAATCATCGGAGGAGAGTACACTGAGTTCCCATCATAGCTAGACAACTGACCATGGTGTGCTCTTCTGCTTAGTGTGGTCAGTTTTTTAATAGGAAAGCAAGGGGACTGGCAGGAACATCAGGGATTCCACACAAAAGAAGCAATACAAAGAACATATGTTCTCATACAAGTATATGGTAAAGCAGGCACATATCAGGAGTATGAAGTGTTGGGGTAGCAAATGCTTTAAGCCTAGTACACACGATCAGACAATACCACTTTTGAAGCGATCGTACGATAATCCGATCGTTAGTACACAGCTTTCGTGAACCGATCACCACAAGTCGTGCAAAATTATCCGATGGGACAAGCACAAAAACGTTTCTGGTACGATACTAGATCATAGTATTTTCGTTTAATCCGAATATTCAATAGAAATAAAATACATAACATAACTTGCAAATTTACTTGCAAATGTCATTACGAGAATATTCATAACTTTAGTAACCCTCTTTATTTTCGATATAGAGACTAGCATGCAAAAAAGAAGAAAGAAGGACGTTCATTCGTCCAATAATCTCATGTCGTGTACCAGGCTTTAGTGTGGATGGAGGAATCAAGGGATTTCTTTTGTTAAAGCCCAGTGGACTCTATGTCTAGCCATAAATAACCCTCCTACATTTTAACCTAATCATTAGATTTTCCCTTCACAGAACATATCTCACTTAGCCTACAGCCAATATTTACTTCCCGCTGATCAAGTGACGCAATAGAAGAACTATCTTCATTCCTGTCACCACTGATATCAGCTAACCCGCAGACAACACAGACAGAAAACACCATAACTGCTCAACCTCACAAATCATAGGCCTTATCAGGACCGACAAAGCGGAGGGCAACACATTCTACTTGGGAAGGTCAGAGCAGAAATATGGCCCACTGTTTACAAAAGATGTAGAGATAGTCATTGCATACCAGGGTGTTGCCTACCAAGGTAAAAGGAGGTAACCTTGCAAAATACATCAGACAAGGAAGCATAAGCTTGGGCACACACCGTCTGAAAATCAGCCCATTCAGATGATTTCAGTCAGTGTGTACAGCAGTCTGTCCAAAAAAAGACAGTCTAATGACCAGCTTTTGTGGAGCCAGCGCTGATCAGTGTATTCTGGCCACAAGGGAGTCCCCTGTCAGAATACAACAGCACAGCGGGAAACATCGCTGCACCAATATTACTTGTATTGATACAGCGATCTGTCAATTTTCTTTTTGTTCAACCCGCTTGGTTGAACAAAAGAAAACTTGAAGTGTGTACTGGGCTTAAAAGGGGTTGTAAAGGTAAAAAAAATAAAAATAAAACAAACATGTCTATACTTATCTACTCTGCACAGAGCGGCCGGGAACGTCCTCTTTTCGGGGTCCCCCGCCGGCCCTCCTGGCCCCTCCCCTCTGCCCAGTTCCCCCAAGGGAAGCCGCTTCTCATGGGGGGCACTCGTGTGCGCTCGCACCGGAGTTCCTCTGCTGCGTCCATTCACACAAAGAGACTCAGCCCTGCCCCCCACTCCCTTGTCACTGGCTTTGATTGACAACACAGGGAGCCGATGGCTCCTGGTGCCCCAGCAAAGCCAGCGAGGCGCGGAACTGAAGGGAGAAACGATCTGCTGACGTGATGCCACCCTCAATAAACCAAAGTCAGCCCCTGGCTCGTGGATCACTAGATCTCTCATCTCCACTCAAACTTGGAATGTCAGCTCTGAGTATAGCTTGCTATGGGGGTTGGGGGGGGGGGGGGTCGGTTGTGCCTGTTATCCTATGGACTTCCTTACAGAGGGCTGACTCCCCGGACACATGAGATCATGCAGCCTTGGCATATGAGGAAAAGCAGCTTCTTTGTTGAAACAAATTTTGCTAAATCTCTCAAACCAATAATGTACTAGTCCTACAGACAGCTTTTCACTAAGCATTTATCATCTAAAATAGTCAGGCCTTTGCACCTTTGCTTCTGTGTACCGTCACTCCTGAACGTAAACATATCCTCCCCCGCCAGGTTTTAATTAATGAAAAAAACTGTAATTCCCATAATACAGCACCAGCTTCTATTGAGCCCTATGTAAGCTGTAGCTCTGCTAGACAACACAATGGGGTTGATTTACTAAAAAAAACTGGAGAGTACAAAATCTGGAGCAGCTGTTCACAGCTTCTAACTTCAGCTTGTTCAATTAAAACGGAGTTCCACCTGAATTTACATCAATGGCTGCAATGGTTGAAGATCACATCCCCATTCATTTTTGGATAGTTTTTTTTTTTTTTATCTTCTACCTTTTGTTGAAGGTAAATGCTGCACTTCCGTCCATTTAAGCCGCGGTGAGGTATGTCATTTCCTTTTTCCCCATTGGCTCCTGGGATAACAGTGTCATCAATCCCAAGACTCAATGGGCAACCCCCGTAATTCGTTTCCAACTGCACAAGTGCGAGATCGGGGAGGTGCATGCTGGGTAGCAAGCTGCAAGTAATCCCGGAAGAGAGTCCCAGCGGGCTTCAGATGCCCACAATCAGGATGGCTGCTTGCTGGATCAGGAGTTCCAAGTAAGTCCTAAGATGTGTACAAATACCTTAACATTTTATAATACACAGCACATGCCATCTTTAAAAGTATAAGCGGCCACTGTGACTAGGGTTATTTAAAAATTGGCCGGAACGCTGCTTTAAGCTTTGACAAAAAAAAAAATAAAAAAAAAACCTGGAAGCTGATTGGTTTCTATGTAGAGCTGCACCAGATTTTTGCACTCTTCAGTTTTAGTAAATCAACCCCAGTATATTGGGGGGCACAATCACACCATTTTTCACTATGTTACATTCAGGGTTCTGCGCTAGATGTTCTTCAATTGCAAGTAAAGGGGGTAAATGGGTTTATCTTTTTTTCCCCTCAAGATTTTAACCACTACTTAATTCAAATCTGTAAATCAGCAGGCCTTTTTATTAATTAGTTCTTCAGAAGAAGCTTGCCGACTCCCACAGCTGATTGCCCGCCTCCCGATTTTTTTCTATTAATTTGTGTACCCCAGACCTGGGAACACATTTTTCAGAAGGTCCTCCTTAAGGTCAGCTTATGGTATTTTAATAAAAGATAACTTGAATTTCTTGATACTGTGTTCTTCTATGGAGTTGTGCTGACTTGCTACTAGTGAATGAGAGGGTCTTTTGTCCCTCTCTGGTAAACAGCCCGTGTGGGGCGTTGCAGAGCCGCACAGCTCTCCCTCCACAAAACACTTCTTGTCCAGACAGCAAACCTTCTCCTGAACTTCTTTAACTTTCTGTATATTTTAATGCTTTAGGTAAGCCTGTCATTAATAGGCCTATCAAAGCACCAACACCAATCTAAAGATTAAAAGAAAGCGAAAAAAACTTTCATCAGGAGAAAAAAACAAAACAAAACACAGTAACAAAACAAAGTGTACAACTGCTGCGAGTAAGCACCGACAGGCAACAAAACATACTGCCGTCTCTCCAAACTGCCTACACAAATGATTCTTGAAAGTTACATAGAAGCATAAACACGGCCCACCCAGCATCCCACAGCGTGTCTAGCCTGGCCACCGAAGAATGGGATGGGATTAGGGAATGTGTACCTATACATCAGCTTGCAGAGAGCCAAACTGACACATCATAGTGTATGCACTTGTAGGTCATTATCTTATCAAGGCCATCCACAATAATCGCCCCCAGCTACATCACCAACCTCATCTGCAGATATCGCCCAAATCGTCCCCTCCGCTCCTCCCAGGACCTCCTGCTCTCTAGCTCCCTTGTTACCTCCTCTCATGCTCGTCTTCAGGACTTCTCCAGAGCCTCTCCCATCCTCTGGAATGCCCTGCCCCGGTATATCTGATCAGCCCCTAACCTGTCCACCTTTAGGAGATCCCTGAAAACTCACTTATTCAGGGAAACCTATCCCACACCCACCTAACAACCCCATCAAATCATTCCCTGTATCTATTACCTTTTGTACCACCACCCCCTCCCTTTAGAATGTAAGCTCTACGAGCAGGGCCCTCCTGTCCCTTCTGTATTGTACTGTAATTGTGCTGCCCCCCGCCCCCCCCCCCTCTACATTGTAAAGCGCTACGTAAACGTTTGGCGCTATATAAATCGATTATAATAATCTTATTATTATTTTATGCTATTGCACTAACAGCACAGCTGGATTGCAGCTGGTCCTTCCCCGATCTCTAGTGTTTACATCCTTCCTTGACTGGGCAAAAACCTCAGCGACACTTTTATTCCAAGAATAAACCAAGACCTCGCATCATAATGTTTGCAGTTTTTTAAATTAAAGTGGAACTTCCTCCAAAAAGGGGAAAGTTCCGCTTGCCTGCCTCCCCCCATCCTTTAGGTCTTGACGCCTTATTTTTTATTTATTTTTTGGAGGGGGGGGGGGTACCTGGTTGTTACTGGCTCCTACTTCTACTTGGATTGCGGAAGTTCGGCCCCCCCTGCAGCCTTCAGGGACACGTCACAGGTCCCCAAAAGCTGCGGAGCCGTTCACAAAACACGGCGTGGTTTTTGCAAAGCCAGCTGTGAAGTCGCAAGGTGTCACAGCCGGCTTCCCAAAGTACGTTGTTGTCTGGACCCGAAGACGCCTGAAGAGCTGGCTCGGGTGATGACGGCTCTGGATCCCTGGACAGGTAAGTGTCCTATTGTAAAACGTCAGCAGCTACAGTATTTGTAGCTGCTGAGTTTTATTTTTTTTCTCTCTAAGGAGAAGAGACACTTTAACAACACATCCTTAGCAAGTGTGAGTTTTGGATTGTCAAAGAGAAAATAGTATAATCCACTATTAAATTTTTGAATATTTGCACCTCCCCCCTGATCTTTTAGGCTGACGTCAGACGGGGGGGGGGGGGGACGGACTCCGCCGTCAGCGACAAATCACCAGCTTCAAAGTGCCTTCCACTTACCTCTATGGAATCGCTCACCCCAAACCCTACTGAATCTCGATCGCTATTAATGGGAGCGACATCTTACTGCCTCAGCTAGTTAGCTGTTAACTTAGTAAAGAATTGATTCCTTAGTGAAAGAAAGAAAGCTTTTTAATGATCCTACCACTGGCCCTTTGTCTCCAGCGACAAAATCACCCATCTGACATCAGCCTTATGGAAGCACATAAAATCACCAAGAATGGTGTCAAGCAGAAAGCAAAAGAAAATTCAAAACACTGCTGGAAGGAGGTAGGAGGAGTGCTCTTCTTGGTTATAAAAACGAGGACTGTTTGGTTTGTGAATAAACCTCCAGAATCTGCACATACATGACAGCACACAGACAAGCAGCAAGCCCAGGTTAACACCTTAATATCAGGAAAATCTGCAGCAATGTTTCCAGAAAAATATATCAAAACTTATGTATGTGGCTTTTCAGAAAAAAAATGTTATTTGCCTACAGCATTTAGATTGCAGAATTTAGAGCAGGTTGGAAAATTAAACCTACTTGATTTCCATGAATCCAAAAAGGTACTTTTAAGGATGCATGAAGCCAACTGTGATTTAATGTGAACCCTTCATTTACAAAATTATTCAGAAACGCCACATTCATGTCCCTACCATGTCCAGGGCTGGAGACTTTCCAGAAGCCAAGCAGCCTCATCACCTCCCCGGAGAGGTATTATCCCTCCCAACAGCTTTAAACTGAGGAAGGCCAGACACCAATGACTCTGGGACTGGTACATGGTATACGATCAGAAATATTGTAGGATATGGGAGTCTCCTGTGTTATTTTTCTATGTCCCTGCTATTGTGATTTAAAGGGGAACTAAACCCTCCTCTCCTTTACAGCCAAGGAAGCCGCCATCTTAGCCTCTGTTTGATCTGCAGTTGTCATGGTATTGCACATGTGATCATCTATGACACCAGTCATTTAATGGCTTTACAGTATGGTTAAGAGCCAACATAAGCACACTAGACACTGTGATAGTTATCATTCATGGCATGCCTTAAATGTAACCGTTTTGGGAAACTGTTAAATCAATGCGTTTAGTTCCACCTTTTTCACTGTACCATGTGTTCCCTGGCTTGAACAGATGTTCTGTAAAGAGAAGGAAAGGGTTCCCCGTGGGTTTTTTTTTAGCAGCAATTGAGAGGTGCGCAGCCTTTCAGACTCTAGATATGTGCCATATCATGCTATAGAACAGATGTTCTGTTGCTTTTGCTATGTTTTCCTCTATTACCTTTTACTGCCTGTTGTATTGTAAACTTCAATAAACAATATACTGTATTAAAAAAATAAATACAAAATAATATCACAGGTATTATTTTAATGAAAAGTGCTGATTTACCAGGAAAAAAATACATTTACAAATTGGTATTTTAGCTCAATTTTAGGGCTCCTTCACGCAGGTGCATTGACCTACAATGATCAACACAAACAGCACAATGAGTTGTAACAAAACATTGCACTGCCCTCAGTGCCATCTTAAGAGCATTATAGGCCCCCGGGCAATACAGTGCACTGGGGCCCTGTCTACACAATCACGCACGATTGCCCATCAAATGCAGCTTTACTGTGCCCGTGAATGCAGCCTCACTGTGCCCATCAAATGCAGCCTCACTGTGTCTATGAATGCAGCTTTACTGTTCCCACCATTGCAACCTCACTGTGCCTGTGAATTCAGCCTCACTGTGCCCATCATTGCAGCCTCACTGTACCCACCATTGCAGCCTCACTGTGCCCACCATTGCAGCCTCACTGTGCCCACGAATGCAGCCTCACTGTGCCCACGAATGCAGCCTCACTGTGCCCACGAATGCAGCCTCACTGTGCCCACGAATGCAGCCTCACTGTGCCCACGAATGCAGCCTCACTGTGCCCACCATTGCAGCCTCACTGTGCCCACCATTGCAGCCTCACTGTGCCCACCATTGCAGCCTTACTGTGCCCACCATTGCAGCCTCACTGTGCCCACCATTGCAGCCTCACTGTGCCCACCATTGCAGCCTCACTGTGCCCACCATTGCAGCCTCACTGTGCCCACCATTGCAGCATCACTGTGCCAATTAATACAGACTCACCATCGCCTGGTAACACACACACACAGCGGGCATCTCCTCCTGTGTATCATGAAGCTGGCTGGGTCTGTGTTCGGCAGCCGCGCTGTAACAAGGTCCCGCCCCCCTAGACCGGCTCATGTGATAGGCGGAACACTGATTCAATCTGCTATTACTGGAGCCTGTCTAGGGGGGCGGGACCTTGTTATAGCGCAGCCGCCGAACACAGACCCAGCCAGCTCCATTATACACAGGAGGAGGAGGAGAGAGGGAAAGAGCGGAGCGCTGCAACCGCAACTCAAAGCGGCCCCAGGGCAGGCGGCTTCCATAGGGCCGGAATGGAGGCCTTAGCAGCAGTCAGAAGGTATGCCACCATTGAATTTTTATATTTACGCTTTGAAAATTCTGAGAGGTGGAGAAGATGTCTGGCTGGGTCAGATCCCAAATCAAATTGTTCAATCGATACCAATGCTTTATGTCCCTCATCTCTACACCATTCTATTACCCTGGCAAGGTGAACTGCTTGATAATATCGCAGAGGGTCTGGGAAGGCCATGCCCCCACGAATCTGATAAAGGCACTGAGCACTGACTTCAAGAAAGAGGTCGGAACGACTATTGGCAAAGTCTGAAAGAGATAAAGTAACCTCGGCATAATATTCATTTTGAGAATAGCATTTTTGAAAAAAAAAAAAAAAAAAAAAAAAAGGAAGGGGGAGGACCCCCCCCCCCCAAAAAAAAAATAATAAAAAAAAATAAATAAAAACAATTATACTAGGGTGGCTCTCAATTGAGCCTACCTACCCCTGCAGTCTCTTCCCAGATCAGTGTCTAAGAGGGGAGAGCATGGGGAGGTACAATCCTACGTGGGGGGAAGTGAGACGCGACTGAAAAGATAGAGGCACTCAGACCATATTGGTAATCTACAACAAATAGTGAATAGATTTTTAAAAAAATGAAGTTTTCCCACCCGCAGCTATGGGAAGCACCCATGGGAGACCAAAAGCGTTTGTTTATTTCAATGGCCAGAATAAATTAAAATTCTGGTCAATGAAATAAATACCAAGATAACGAATATGAGTCCTTCATTCTTGATACTTAAGCCATAAAACAGCATGGTGTGCAACCGTTTCTTCCTTTTTGCAGTCCTTACGGCAGGCGAGCCGTGGCTTGCACCCTTGGGAGGAGTCTTTCATTCATTTAATTTACTCACCTGGATCTACTCACCTGAGCGGTGTTCCCTGCTCCTTTCTAATGAAATAAATAAACTCCCAAACTCCAAACTCTGATAAACTCAACTAGACCGTTCAGAAAAAAAAATGCAGCTTAGGTGAGTTTATAATGCTGATTTTCTCCTGTCAGGATAAACAGAGTTTACTTGTCTCATGCAAACTGGTTTCTTGTAAACAGAATGCTGTGTGGGCATGTTTCCAAATAACAGGAAAAAAAAGAGTCTGAAAAATTTGTAAATAATAAAAAAAAAAAAAAAAAAAAAAAAAAATCAAAATCCTAGAAATTAACATTTTTCCAAAAATTAAGCCTTTTTTTTTATTGAGTTAGTCCGGATGCTTGGTGCTTGAAAGTATTAGTTTCCATGAAGTAAAACAGCAGCCAAGCCTACAATAAAAGTTATTTTTTAACCAAACAAGATGGGTCAGGCTTTGTGTGTGACACCTGGGACATTCATACGAACACGCCAATCTGCATCACAAACCACAGCTCATCTAATCTAGTTTGTGGTCTGAACCAATTCTCAGTATGACCAGATACAACCGTATCTTGGCAAGCTAGGCAACAAGGCCAATATAATTCAGCAATAGCCAATTTGTACACACATGCTAGAAGAGCCAAATTGAACCCAGTACTGTAAAGCTGGCCATACATAATACCATTTTCTTGTTCAATTTAGATTTAGCATCAACTTTGTAGTGCAAGGGCCTGCCCGATTGCATACAAATTGAAGGTGTTTAGGTTTGACCTCATATTATATGGTTTTGGTAAATCTAAAGCATTAGTCATAATCACAAACCATTTAGCCCCTGTGCAGCCCTCTTCCCCAGTAGCTCTTATAAGCTCTCAGTTAGCTGTGCCCAGTTTCAGACAGCCATCTCCGTCCGCACTTATCTGCTGTGTGTAGCTACATGCAGATAGCAGTCAGACCACCATTAGATTAAGTGGGCTAAGTGGCCACTGCTGATCCCATAATGCAGTCATTCAAGCAACAAGAATCCACTGATTTTTGCTGCAGGAATCCAGGAGCCACAGCAACCGAGCCTTGGGAAGGGGCCTTAAAGTGGTTGTAAAGTCAGAAGGTTCTTTATCTTTGTGCATTCTATGCATGAAGATAAAAAGCTTTCTGTGTGCAGCAGCCCCCTAATACTTACTTGAGCCCATCTCGATCCAGCGATGTTGCAGGAGTGTCTCGGCTGCCTGCCACTCTCCCTCCTCATTGGCTGAGACGGCAGCGCGGTGCCATTGGCTCCCGCTGCTGTCAAAGTCAGTGAGCCAATGAGAAGAGAAGGAGGGGCAAACTGAAACTCCCTGTCTGAATGGACACAGAGCAGCGGCTCAGGTCACGTGCCCCTATAGCACGCTGCTTGCTGTGGGGGAATTCAGCAGGAGGGAGGGGCCAGAAGCACCGGCGAGGGACCTGAGAAGAGGAGGCTCTGGGCTACTATGACGTATGACATTTTTTTTTTTTTTCCTTTTAAAAATAACAAACAAGACAGATACTTTAGTATCACTTTAATCAACGCAAAACATACACCACCATTGGACAGAGGGAACTACATACTTCAACGAGCCAAGACCACCGCTATAAAGTGAATGGTCAGTCAACAATTTACACAATCTTAAAGTGGAATTTAAGGCTCTAACTAAGCCTAAAACTGATCCCATCCCACTTGCTTACATTTAACCCATTCTCAGGGCACTCTGGTCCAGTCACATGATTGGCTCCTAGTGGCTGGCTTCAGGGGAGAGGTGGGACAGCCGAAAAAGGATGCCCCATAGTAGGCCTATGGGTGATGTCATTGCCTAGGCACTCCATCTGTTGTCGGCACTCTCTTCTCTGTCTTGAATCTGGCCGCTGGAGAGATCATGTGACCAGACTTCTACACGGTACGTAGTATAGTATATAAGAAGGGAAGTTGGAGCAGTTTTAGGCCAGGACAGAGCCTGGGAAGAGCCTCGAAGTCCACTTTAAGAAGCAGTAGATCAGTGGTTCTCAACTCCAGTCCTCAGGACCCACCAACAGGCCAGGTTTGCAAGATAGCTGAAATACATCACAGGTGATATCACTTGCTGCTCAGTGTTTGCAGTATTCTAGTCTGCAAATCCCCAAGGTAATACTTAAAATCTGGCCTGTTGGTGGGTCCCGAGGACTGGAGTTGAGAACCACTGCAGTAGAGGGAAGTTAAAGCAAACTCTCACGATGTCTGTATCTGCAGGAACTGTGAAGCAATTCATCCACAAAGTGCACAGCAAAAAGGTACCGCTACACTTCAACTCTCCTGATTCCTCACCTAGCAGAGACACGGCAGCCTTCCAAAAGAACAGGTGTTCTAAGCTGTTTGAAACCGACCACAAAAAATGGACCAGAATGCCCCTGCAGTGAACTTAAAGCTCAAATCCAGGACTATGAAAAAAATAAAAAAAAAAATACACCCTTGCAATGCACAGCCCCCCCCCCCCCCCCCCATTTGCTCATTATGTCTATGGGGTACAGTGCATGCTGTGTTACTAAGCTAACTCCCCGCTCTGGCGTACTCCTCCTCTGCCCAAAACTTCCGGTCTATGGGCTAAGTATTTGGCATCATCACATACAATACAGAGACAATAACCCCACTACAAGGGTGACGTTTTCATATTGATGGAGTTGGGCTTCAGGGATAAATTGATTCATGGTGACTACAGCTACAGAGATCAGTGAAGGCTTGTTTTAAAGTTCATTTATGACTTTAATGTGTAAATACTTTAGGCTGGATTCACCCTTGCAGTACGGCATCTTATCCATGTTGGGGTGTTGCAATGACATTCATAATGCATGTTAACAATATGTATCAAGGTGGGCAAGCGTAAATGGGGCCTTATGTCTAAAGCTGAGAAAGTGTTAAAAGTCCCAGACAACTTGGATGCTGGGTACATACTCATGGGGGTCCCAGGGGCAAGAAAAAAACTTACATAACAGCATGGTGGAACTGAGCTGAGGTTCTAAACTCAATTTCTATCGGAATAATGGAAAGTACTGTATGTGCGTTTGGGGGAAAAAAAGCGCACCAAATAACCACAAACAGGAATATTGGAGAACAAATCCTGCTTACCATGCTCAGGGGACCGACTAACTGTGGTGTCTTCAGCAGTCTTGCACACGACCCTCTGCTTGCACAGCTGCACGCCATGGTCTGTGGAATGTGAGGAATCTCCGGCATTGCTCTCAGTGGAAGGAGACATGTGTGAAGGGTCCCCTGTGTTTAGAACCCCTCCAGCTTTCCCCGGTGCCTCGAGCACCTCCTGTCCTGGATCAGAAACCATCTTAGAGGATGCTGGACTGGGGCAGATATAGGGACCATCATCTTCGGGGATGGGGTTGTACCAAATTTCTCCTTCATCGTCAGCATCGTTCTCTTCGGTGAGGTCAGTGGCAGGCAAAGCTAAAGGGCTACCAGGGGTGGCGGGGAGGGTTTCAGTCTCGGGTGCTTTAAAAGGAATATCTCGGTCAGTTCTGGACAAAAGGAGCTCCGGTTCTTTATTCCCAACTGGATAAGAAATGGAGGTCTGACAAATGGCTTTATACTCGTATCTGTGAGTGCTCTGTGTCAACCAGTTCCGTTTTTTTGACACAGTGATATGGTTCCTCTGCAAGTTATGTTCATTTGCTTCTGTGATCTTAAAGTCCCGTTTAATAAGAGAGGTTGTATAAGCATTTTCAATCAAATCTGTTGGAAAAAAACAAAAACATGGAATTAAAAAAGGAAAGCAGCAATTGCATATATCACACACTATTCCCACTGAGGCATTCAGTATTGTAACGTCATAAAAAAATTCCCTTTCTACTTTAATCTGCTGTGCCCCCAAAAAAATCTAATTGTAATTTTGTTGTAACTAGGCCCAGTTTGTACATGGCTTAGTTACATAAAATTTCAGACACTCGGCATCATATGAGCTGCTCAAGTGTAGTCTGCATAGAGCAGTCAAGATAATTCCCATTCCCTGCAGTAAGGGTATTTTCACACTGGGGCGGGGGTGCGTTGGTAGTAAAGCGCCGTTAGTTTTAGTGTTGTTTCAGCAGTGCTTTTTGGCTGCTAGCGGGGCGCTTTTAAAGACCCCTAGCAGGCGAAGAAAGGGTTAAAAGGTGTCCGTGTTGCAGGCGCTTCGGCAGCGCTGCCCATTCATTTCCGCCCCAAAGATGCTCCTTGCCGGACTTTTTTTTCCCCTCCCGCAAGCGCACCGCCTCAGTGTGAAAGCACTGGGGGTTTCACACTGCGGAGGTATGAGAGGCACTTTTCAGGCACTATTTTTAGCGCTAAAACGCCGGAAAAGCGCGTCGGTGTGAAAGTACTCTAAGAGTTTTATTGTTGGTGAAGTTTTGCAGACTTTTTTTTCTGCTCCTAGAAGCTTAATAGGGTTATCCTATGTGTCCATGCACACTACTTTGGGCTATTAGGCTGCATTCACGCCTGAGTGTTTCAAAGTTGCGCATTTTTACCGCAATTTTTTTCAGGTCACCAATGTAAAAGGCAAAAAAAAAACAAAACGCCTGTAATCTGCACCAATGAAGATCATGATTTTTTTTGGGCTTAGATCATTTTTCAGGCATTTTGCTTCAGATGACAAAACGCTCAGATGTGAACAGGTGCAATTGAAATGAATGGGATTTTGCTTGTTGGGCGTTTTTTCAGGCGTTTTACAGGCTGAAAACGCTCAGGTGTGAATGCAGCCTGTAGGCTTAATGTACACCGGACATTTATACAACCTCTCCTGAACGATTTAACTTGACAGATAGTAACCCACGTTTAAAACGTCCGTTTTGCCACGTTTACAAAAAAAGGTTTTTTTTTCCATAATAGCCAAAAATGAAAAACGCCTGTAAAAAGATACGCGGCTAAAAACGTGTTACTGTGTTTAGAAGTGTTTGGCGCTTGAAATGCCTCTAAACTCAGCGTCTGAACTCTTTTTTGCTTTCCAAAAAAATGCCTCAAAACTCAACTGCCTAGAAACAACTATAAACGCCCTGTGTACATGTACTGATAAAATAATTTTTCTCCTTCACTGATGTGCACTGATGAGGTGGCACTGATGGGCACCGATAGGCTGAACTGGTGGGCATTGATGAGGCGGCACTTATGGGTACTGATTAGGTGGCACCAATATGCTGCATTTATGGGCACTGATAGGCGGCACTGATGGGGGACACTGATAGGCGGCACTGATAGCCAGCACTGACTGGCATCACTAATGGGCACTGATTGGTGACATTTGTGGCGCTAGAATGTAATCAGAGCACTGATGATCAGTGCCCTGATTACATGTTTTGTTGTCCTCTTTGAGGAGATGCCGATGATCGGCTCTCCTCGCCACTCTGTCAGTGTGAGGCGAGGAGAGTAGATTACTGGCATCTCCGTGTTTGCATGTGACCGGTTGTGATTGGACACAGCCGATCACATGGTGAAAGAGCCGCGGCTCTTTACAGAGATCGGTGTCACGCTGTGTCCTAGCAACACGGCGCTGCGCGCGAGAGTGCCCGTTCTGGAACGGCGTCCCAGAACGAGAGCCGCACCGCCCCCCATCATTTGACGGTGGACAGGCGGCAAGTGGTTAAAAAAAAAATGCTAGTGTGCATGGAGCCTAAAAGGCCTCATGCACACTGGGCATTAAAAATGCTGCTTTAAAACAGGCGTTTGGCATATTTTCTTTCAGCCTGTAGAAGCAACTCTGTTAGCCTCTGGGGTTGACTTACTAAAGGCAAATAGACTGGGCACTTTGCAAGTGAAGTTGCTCCCGAGATTAGTAAACAAGGGGAAACTCTGCTGACTTCCATCATCCAATCATGTGCAGGCAAAGATGCTGTCTTTTTTTTTTTTTTTCCCCTTGCATGTGATTGGGTATTCTTTGTAAAGAAAAGTCATTTGCCAAGCCCTGGAGCAACTGCACTTGCAAAGTGCATAGTCGATTTGCCTTTAGTAAATCAACCCCTATGTGTCAATGCACATTACAGCATTTACAGACTGAAAAAAAATAAACAAATAATACATCACAAGCGCGTTTTTGAGAAGAGCACCTAAATGCAGCATTTAGGCACGCCAAGCATTTATGTGCACATTTCTCTAGTGTTTTGGGAAAAATGCTTTTGTTGGGGCTATATAAATCTTGTTCAACAACAACAATAATAATAATAACAAAAGGGCACATAAACGCGTGTACAATAGGCTCCATGGGGGGTGTTTTTATTCTGCCAGCATTTCTTCTTCTGTCTAGTGTGCATGGACCCTAATGATATGCAGAGGATGAAGCTTTTATTTATTATTTTAACACTGAAACAAATCAGTTGAGGATATAAAGACAGACCATTCGCTTAATCAGTTTTATAGACAGAATATGCTTTTAAGATTTGTAATAATTTTGCTAAAATCCTTAAAATATATATATATATCCTATAGACAAAACTGGAATTTCACTTCACTCAGTAATTACCCCAAGACAACCCGTCACTGGCAAAAAAGATGTCCGATATGTGCACAGGGCCTCTAATTATAACAACATGGTCTAATCATTATGAAGCCGACTGACAAAACTACCTTGTCATAAATAACAGCCAAATCCTAGCACAAGACCGGCCATACACGGTGCAAATTTCTTTCCTGCAACCCAAAGAAATGTGCACGATTCCCCCATTACGGCTGGGTTCACACCTATGTGAATTGGATGTGGCTTGTACCGCATCCAATTCGCAGAACATTTTAAAATATTACTTTCAATCAGTCTGGCTCACATGTGTGCGTTGTATTCGCACTCCGCATTGCCTAAAAAACGTGTGCATTTTCTAGGCAGTGCGGTGCGCATTGCAGGCACATATTCTTCTATGGGAACGCATCTGATTCACAGATGTGTTCCGTTGTGAACAGGCATTCTCTCCCCCCTCCTCACTACACCTCCCCCTCTACCTGCTCAGCTACAAAACGGAGAGGAAGCGCCAAACAGCTGCTTTTTCTCTTCGCACAGGGAACGGAGCTGGAATTCACACCGGACTGGATCCAGTCTAACACAGACAGTGCTGACAGCAGAATTCCTCCTGCCAGGCCATTGTCTGGCCAAGATTTGAACCGTTAATGGGCAGGCTGAATGAATGTACCAAGCTGAGGTACAACCAGCCTGCCGGATTCTCTTCAGATTGTTGCTATAGCCGCTAGCGATAATCAGTCTTCTCCCGGCAGGGACAGCTTTCCCGTGACAGGAGAAGACAGTGATTATCGCTAGCGGCTATAGCAACAATCGTAAGAGAATCCGGCAGGCTGATTGTAACCAAGTTTATTGATTGATCAACTTTGTTCATTCAGCCTGTCCATTAACGGTTCGAATTGTGTATGGGCGGCCTAATACTAGTACCTCATCTAATCAAATGAACACAAATTAGTATACAATTTAGGAAGCAGACAATGAATGGAAAGTACCAGCGATGGGATTCGAAGGAGACAGTGAAAATGTCCATAGACGGTCATCAGGAGAAAAAGGACCTAAACACGTAACTACAGGAAACTATTTGTATATAAAGTAAGTATATAAAAAAAATAAAGGAAAAGAAAAGAGAGAAAGAAAGAGTAGAAGGAGAGATTTTTTTTTTTTTTTAAAGCAACCTCAAAAAAGATGGTCATTAAAGTGCAGCGAAACACAAAACTTATTATTTTTATTTTTTCGGATACAATATAGGGGTTAGAACACCTCTCTGTTTTTATTGCGGTTTGTTAGGGAGACTTACCTTCCCCATTTGTCCAGATTACCCTCATCACTGAATGTGAAAGTAAAAAGGAAAATCCCAAGATTTTGGGTTGACATCAGAACAGTACAAGGAGGGGAAATCTTCCAATGGGGACACTAGTTCTGGTGACACTTTGGAGGAATTTCCTCTCACTTCCTGTTTTGGCTATAGGCTTTTGGACAGGAAGTGAAGGGAAATCTCCCCTATGGGACTGGCAGGGAAGGTAACCCTTCATTTGTCTATCCAAAACAGGGTGGATAAAAAACAATGATTTAAAAAAAAAAAAAAAAAAAAAAATATATGATTTATTTTGATTTAAATCAGATTTTTTTGATTTTTCAAATATATTTTAAACAAATGCTTTTGAAGTAAAAATCTATCTAAAGATAGTTTTCTATTTAAGATACATTAATAGTTAACATTTAGTTTATCAAGCATGAAATGGGGCTTAGTTATGTAGCATGAGTAGCATGAGGCTGTATATTCTGCAAAATTTACATTTTTGGTAAACTCATTCAATGAATCCAAGCTCTGCAAGCTGAGATAACATGCACTGCATTGATGCATTTACATAATTTCACAGTAACCATGAGAAAAAACAACGTTTAGGAACATTCCTTTATCCCATTGTTTTGCAAATCTATGTACACTACAAACTGTATGATTGAACCTGACAGTTTATTACTCTAAATAGGAAACCTTCATTTTGTTTTCAAATGTTAAAGATCCTAATTACCAGCAAGAATGAGTCCTTAATGAGTCCTTAAGAGCACCTGTCATTTCAGATCCATCATGGCAGCGCCTGTTAGCGGCATCCACTCACCTGCTGCCGCCACATCCCTCACCTTGTTGTGTCACTGCCACATCACCAGCCGTCCCATTAAAGTGAATGGGACTGTCGGTGAGTCAACAGCGGGTCAGAGGAGGATCTGCTGTGGGACAGAGATGACATTTGCTATTTAAAAATGAGGATTTAAATCAAATCCACCCTGCTCCAAAAATGAAAAAAAAAATGCCTTTAGCTACACTAAGCCGCATTCACAATTTGCTCGCAATTTTGGTTAAGTGATTTGTACATAATTTTATGTCTCACACACAGCAGCCCTAGGTGCGCTCATATTCCGAAAAGAAGCCCATGCTCTATTTTGGGTGACAAACGGAGCGCGTTTTTAAAACCCGCCTTTTTTGACAATCGCATGCCGATCACTGCAAAAATCACATGGCGTATGAAGTGCCATTTAAAAATAATGGCACCCAGAAGTGCGATTGTGGCGATTCTGTCCGCTATCCCAAATAGTGAGATGTGAATGAAGCCTTAAAAGACAAAGTGACAGCACCAAACTCCCACAGTCAGTCAGTGGTGACTGTTTAACCATTTGCTGACTGCCCTATAGCAGCTCTGTGCCGGATCACACACACATATATATATATATATATATATATATACACACACACAGGGGCGGACTGACAACTCATGGGGCCCCCGGGCAATAGGAGATTATGGGGCCCCCAGGCAATCAGAGATTATGGGGCCACACAGTATACACATACACAGTATACAATCACACAGTATACACATACACAGTATACAATCACACAGTATACACAGACATGTTTCTATTGGCTGAGAAGGTATTGGAGAGGTGGGGCAGCTATAATTTCGGGATTTTTAGACCAAAAGGATGTCGGTAAGGGACATTTCAGAGACAGATGTAAAAAAACCACAGATTTTAACATACTGTCCCTGGTTTTACTGAGGCTGGCAACCCTGATGGGGCCCCCTAGTGGCCCAGGGCCCTCGGGCGGTGCCCGAGTGGCTCAATGGTCAGTCCGCCCCTGTATTAATTTTATATATATATATATATATATATATATATATATATATATATATATATATATATATATATATATATATATATATATATATATATATATATATATATATATACATACATACATACACACATACACACATACACACACACATATATACACACACACACACACAGCAGATCTCAGTTCTGACAGGGGGAAAGGATGGATTTTATGTTCCTAAAGTACACCACAAACTGTCTAGGCACACAGTTAACCCTTTGATCACCCCTAGATGTTTAACCCCTTCCCAGCCAGTGTCATTAGTACAGTGACAACTCATATTTTTAGCACTGATCACTGTATTAGTGTCACCAATTCCCACAAAGAGTCAAAAGTGGCTCTGCAATATCACAGTCCCACTAGAAGGACGCTGATTGCTGCCATTACTAGTATTAAAAAAATTCAAAATTCCATAAATGTATGCCATAGTTTGTAGACCAAGCAATATACGCTTATTGGATTTCTTTTTTTTTTTTACCAAAAACATGTAGCAGAATACATATTTTTTTAAAAGGTTAATGAAGTGCCATATAGCAAAAATAAAAAATAAAAAAAATGGCCCGGTCATGAAGGGTGGGTAAATATTCTGGAGGTCAAGTGGTTAAAACTGAAAACATTTTAACTGGACTGACTCTTTCCTATACCTCTTTTTAAGTTTAACAAAAATACACAAATTTCAAAATCAAAGAAACACATCCTTGAAGACTTCATCAAAGTGACTGTACAAGCTGTTCTAGAGAGAGATCTATGTTCTATTACATAAGCTCTGTATAATTCTAGCTTTTTTTCCTTCATCTAGCAGGCCCATTACTTCACTTGCAGTCTTGTCCCCATCCACATCAGGAACAATGCAAGGATTATGAACGCAGCAGCTTTCGCTGAGAAATAAAAAAAAAAAAAAAAAAAAAACAACACACACAGGGAGAGTGTGTAGACACTGAGCAAGCCTTGAGCACACTTCATTTCACAGCTATAGCCTTACATTCTTGGGGAAGTTAAACACTGCCAGAATTTAATTTGGCCAGACAAGTTCCTTGAAGTCCTAACAGAAAGTCTTTTGACAAGGCAATGGGTACGATACCACAGGCACGTTTTAACTTGTACTGCATTCCATGAAAAACACTGCACGGGACTGTAACACATCAGAAATCTGCCTAGCAATCTCCCAGTGGTGGTTTATCATTAACCCCAGGTTACTAGATATGTTCTATTAATGATGGGGAGGCAGAGATACAATCAAGTCCATTCAGCAGAGGTCTCTGGCTACTATGAGGAGTAAACTGCCAAATTCGTTGTTGGTGTTACCATTTCAATTTCAGGGAATATTTCAAACCCAGCAACAGCGTGGGTAAGAGTGGAGCAGGACAGAAGGGGATCATTTACAAGAGAGAGAAAAAAAAAAACACGACACCTTTGTTAGTACAATAAAGAAGGATGAGATGATTTGCCCTCACCTCCAGTACTAGAGTCAACCTTTATGACAAGAAGTGAAGGCAATCACAGTAGTAGTGGTGCTTACTATAGTAATTTCCAGCTTCTAGAGTTTGGACAGAGTGCAGGGTTCAGGGGTACACTATGGACAGAGTGCAGGGTTCAGGGGTACACTATGGACAGAGTGCAGGGTTCAGGGGTACACTATGGACAGAGTGCAGGGTTCAGGGGTACACTATGGACAGAGTGCAGGGTTCAGGAGTACACTATGGACAGAGTGCAGGGTTCAGGGGTACACTATGGACAGAGTGCAGGGTTCAGGGGTACACTATGGACAGAGTGCAGGGTTCAGGGGTACACTGTGGACAGAGTGCAGGGTTCAGGGGTACACTATGGACAGAGTGCAGGGTTCAGGAGTACACTATGGACAGAGTGCAGGGTTCAGGGGTACACTATGGACAGAGTGCAGGGTTCAGGGGTACACTATGGACAGAGTGCAGGGTTCAGGGGTACACTGTGGACAGAGTGCAGGGTTCAGGGGTACACTGTGGACAGAGTGCAGGGTTCAGGGGTACACTGTGGACAGAGTGCAGGGTTTAGGGGTACACTATGGACAGAGTGCAGGGTTCAGGGGTACACTATGGACAGAGTGCAGGGTTCAGGGGTACACTGTGGACAGAGTGCAGGGTTCAGGTGTACACTGTGGACAGAGTGCAGGGTTTAGGGGTACACTATGGACAGAGTGCAGGGTTTAAGAGTGTGTTACGTACAGAGTACAGGGGTGAGCTGTGTACAACATGTAGGGTTTAGGGGTGCGCTATGTGCAGAGTTCAGGGCTGTGCACAGAGTGCAGGGTGTGGCAAAACCCCACCCCCTAAAGCTTCCTCACATCTCCCTCTCCTGCCTGGCCTGGCTCTAGTACCTCCCTGTGTAGGTGGTGATCCTTGTAGGGAGATCATTCTCTCCCTCTCTCTCTCTGGGGATTTGTCCCCGCCATGACAAAATGATGATGTGTGCAGGGATCTGTTAGATCTGGGAGCCACTGAGCAAAGCTGTCCCTTGTAAACACAAAGCTTCTGTGTTTACAAGTGACAGGGGTGAGCAGGGAGCGGAGGGTGAGAGTCGGAGGTGGCGGAATTGTGTTCCGCCATGTCGGCTGCAAAACTTGGTGCGAAGGCCACATGACAAGACCTTTGTGTTTGACATTACCGATCTAAGATATGATATGAACTTTTTTTTTTTTTTTTTTTTTTTTTTTTTTAATAGTACACAAAGTATTACTCTATAACTGAGACTGCGGGGTGAAACATGTCAGAAGTGGTCCTGGGGGCGGGGCCATGAGCTGTGTGAAGTTGGCACCCCATGTTTGTAAAACCTGAATAAAAATATACCATTCGTTTGTGCCGCGTTTGTGCTGATTTGTGCCGCAAAAATAAACGTTTGTGCCGGTTCGGTTTCTAAGATATTAAACATTCAATTTAATGCAAGCCCCGCCCACTTTGCACCCCATGTCCCTAAATTTAAAAAAAAAAAAAGCCATTCGTTTGTGCCGCGTTTGTGCTGGTTTGTGCCACAAAAATAAACGTTTGTGCCGCTTTGGTTGCGGAGATATTGTGCGTTATAGTTGCTGTAACCCCGCCCATTTTGCACCCCATGTTCCTGAATTTTAAAAACAAACGCGCCATTCGTTTGTGCCGCGTTTGTGCCGCAAAAATAAACGTTTGTGCCGCTTTGGTTGCGGAGATATTGTGCGTTATAGTTGCTGTAACCCCGCCCATTTTGCACCCCATGTTCTTGAATTTTAAAAACAAACGTGCCATTCGTTTGTGCCGCGTTTGTGCTGGTTTGTGCCGCAAAAATAAACGTTTGTGCCGCTTTGGTTGCGGAGATATTGTGCGTTATAGTTGCTGTAACCCCGCCCATTTTGCACCCCATGTTCTTGAATTTTAAAAACAAACGCGCCATTCGTTTGTGCCGCGTTTGTGCTGGTTTGTGCTGCAAAAATAAAACTTTGTGGCGCTTTGGTTGCGGAGATATTGTGCGTTATAGTTGTTGTAACCCCGCCCATTTTGCACCCCATGTTCCAGAATTTTAAAAACAAACGCGCCATTCGTTTGTGCCACAAAAATAAATGTTTGTGCCGCTTTGGTTGGGGAGATATTGTGCGTTATAGTTGCTGCAACCCCGCCCACATTGCACCCCATGTTCCTGAATTTTAAAAACAAACACACCATTTGTTTGTGCCGCGTTTGTGCTGGTTTGTGCCGCAAAAATAAACGTTTGTGCCGCTTTGGTTGCGGAGATATTGTGCGTTATAGTTGCTGTAACCCCACCCATTTTGCACCCCATGTTCCTGAATTTTAAAAACAAACGTGCCATTCGTTTGTGCCGCGTTTGTGCTGGTTTGTGCCGCAAAAATAAACGTTTGTGCCGCTTTGGTTGCGGAGATATTGTGCGTTATAGTTGCTGTAACCCCGCCCATTTTGCACCCCATGTTCTTGAATTTTAAAAACAAACGTGCCATTCGTTTGTGCCACGTTTGTGCTGCAAAAATAAAACTTTGTGGCGCTTTGGTTGCGGAGATATTGTGCGTTATAGTTGCTGTAACCCCGCCCATTTTGCACCCCATGTTCCAGAATTTTAAAAACAAACGCGCCATTCGTTTGTGCCGCGTTTGTGCTGGTTTGTGCCGCAAAAATAAATGTTTGTGCCGCTTTGGTTGCGGAGATATAGTGCGTTATAGTTGCTGCAACCCCGCCCACATTGCACCCCATGTTCCTGAATTTTAAAAACAAACACACCATTTGTTTGTGCCGCGTTTGTGCCGCAAAAATAAACGTTTGTGCCGCTTTGGTTGCGGAGATATTGTGCGTTATAGTTGCTGCAACCCCGCCCACATTGCACCCCATGTTCCTGAATTTTAAAAACAAATGTGCCATTTGTTTGTGCCGCGTTTGTGCTGGTTTGTGCCGCAAAAATAAACGTTTGTGCCGCTTTGGTTGCGGAGATATTGTGCGTTATAGTTGCTGCAACCCCGCCCACATTGCACCCATGTTCCTGAATTTTAAAAACAAACACACCATTTGTTTGTGCCGGGTTTGTGCAGCTTTGGTTGCGGAGATATTGTGCGTTATATGTTGTCAAACCACATTGACTTTACACCTTGTTATTAAAGCTTACATACAGAACCTAAACTCAGCTTGAGTTTCCTTAATGTAAAGCTCCTCCCACTGTACTGGCACTGCACTTCATATTGTACCCTGAAAAAGGCACCTCTGCCGGGTTAGCCCCCCCCCATATCAAAATTTTTGAAAAAATCGTATGCAGTTTGTTAGATTTTTGTTAGATCAGGTTAGATCAACCGTTGTTTGCGTTAGATCTCACACAGAAGAAGCGATATTAACAGTTATTTGCTGGGGGGGCTAACCCGTCATCAGCCCCCCCTTATCAAAAAATTGACCAAACAGTTAGCTATTTTGGAAGCAATTTGTTAGATCCGGTATGATCAAGTGGTTTTAACGTTAGATCCCACATCATTTCAGAGATATTCCACATCAAAATAGAGATATTAGGTGGTACATATGGACGGGCTGGCCCCCCCTTATATTCAGCACAATGAAAATCACACCCAGCGGCGCAAAAACTTTTCCTCAGCTGCAGGGGCCCAACTTATGATCCTGCACACAAGCCCACTGCTTTCAGAAAATGCCCCTGACCTGAGCTCATCATTGCACATCCATTCCAGATGCTCGTATGTGACATCACATACATCCCATACATCACATACATCACATACAAGCACGTGGGCTGGATGCGAGAGGTGAATCAGCAGGATGAGTGTGCCAGGACAAGTAGATGTGTCTCATCTCTGCTTCCTTTTACTACTCTGCATATCACACATATCATAGATGAGAAGAGGGTACAGTGGTGGGAAAAATGAGCAGGAGGGGTTTAGATGTGGGACAGAAGAACAGGAGGGTACAGCCGTGGGGCAAATGTGAAAGGAGGTGTATTGGTGGGACAGATGAGCAGGAGGTTACAGTGGTGGGGCAGGAGAACAGGGGGAACATAGGTGGGGCAGAAGAGCAGGGGGTACAGAGGTGAAACAGATGTGCAGGAGACACATTAGTAAGGCAGATGAAAAAGCGGGTTACAGTGGTAGGGCAGATGAGAAGGTGATTCAGTAGTAGACAGAAGAGCATGGGAATATGGCGGTGGAGCAAATGTGCAGAGAGGTACAGTGGTGGGGCAGATGAGAAAAATGGTACATTGATGGGGTAGATGAGCAGGGGGGTTACAGTGGTGGGGCAGAAGAGCAAGGGGGTACAGTGGTGGTGCAGATGTGCAGAAGGTGCAGTGGTGGGAGGGATGCGAAGGGGGTTCAGCAGTGGGACAGAAAAGCAGGGGGGTACAGTGATGGGGCAGATGAGCGGGGGAGGGGTTTAGTGTTGGGCCAGATGAGAAGGGGGTTACAGTGGTGGGAAAATGAGCAGGAGGGGTTCAGTGTTGGGGCAGATGAGAAGGGGGTTTAGCGGTGGGACAGAAGAGCAGGGGGGTACAGCGGTGGGGCAGATGTGAAAGGAGGTGCAATGGTGGACAGATGAGCAGGGGGTTACAGTGGTTGGGCAGAAGAGCAGGGAGAACAGAGGTGGGGCAGATGTACAGGGGGGTACAGTGGCGGGTCAGAGGAGAAAGGAGGTACATTAGTGGTACAGATGAGCAGGGGGTTACAGCGGTGGGGCAGAAGAGCAGGGGGAACAGAGGTGAGACAGATGTGCAGGAGGTACAGTGATGGGGCAGAAGAGAAAGGGGGTTACAGTGGTGGGGCAGATGAGAAAGGGGGTTACAGAGGTGGGGCAGATGAGAAAGGGGGTTACAGAGGTGGGGCAGATGAGAAAGGGGGTTACAGTGGTGGGGCAGATGAGAAAGGGGGTTACAGAGGTGGGGAAGATGAGCAGGGGGAACAGAGGTGGGACAGATGTGCGGGAGGTACAGTGGTGGGGCAGATGAGAAAGGGGTTTACAGTGGTGGGGCAGATGAGAAAGGGGTTTACAGTGGTGGGGCAGATGAGAAAGGGGGTTAGAGAGGTGGGACAGATGAGAAAGGGGGTTACAGTGGTGGGGCAGATGAGCAGATAAGTTCAGTGTTAGGACAGATGAGAAGATGGTTCAGCAGTGAGACAGAAGAGCATGGGGGTACGGTGGTGGGGCAGATGTGCAGGGGGTTACAGTGGTGGGGCAGTTGAGCAGGGGGGTACAGTGGTGGGGCAGATTTGCAGGTGATACAGTGATCTGAGGTGTGAAGGTGTATGAATTGGGGTTGATCTGAGGCGTGAGAGTGCAGGATGTTAATTTCTCATTACTAAAGTAGTTTACAGCATTTACTTTATAAAAAATCCTTTTTGTGATTGAGATTGTGAAGTTGACTTTTTTTGTTATAAAATCGGCATGCTCAATTTCTTTGAAAACATTTTTCGGCACACTGCTCAAAAGGCTGCTTACCTCCTAGCCTATCAGTTTTTTATTAAAGATGGAAAATGGGCTGTGGAGCAAGACCCGCTGTCGCCCAAAACCATTTTCTCATTTTCAATAATCAAAGAAGGTAAGGAGAAAAAGGATGGAAAAGGTAAGAGGAGAGAAGGGGGGGGGGGGGGGGGGAGTAAGGCTGGGGGGGTGAAATGACGTTGGTTCAGGATAACTATGGTGAACGGGCTCCGGGACTTATCTGTGACATTAAGTCCCAAGAAGGGCAGTACCCTCTGCGGAAACGACAAACTGGTTCCATAGTCCCCAAGTGTTAGAGTATTTTTCCTGTTGGTGTTGTGTAGTGAGTACTAGACCTTCCATCTCATTTGGAATGGAGTTTTTATAGAGTTTGGCTCACATGGAGGAGACATGTAGCAGGAAAAAGCTGGAACCTTGTATTCCGTAAATTTTTGCGTGGTTTATCTGTCTCCCAGAAGTGGATCAATTTAGGGCACGACCAAAATATGTGAAGTCGTGTTCCTCCATCCCCCTGGCATCTCCAACATTGGTCAGTAGTTGCAGGGTGAGGTACCACCTTGTTAACAGTTTATAGTTGGTCTGTTTAATTTTCGTACAAACCGATGATTTCAACGAAAATCTGAGGACATGTTGTATCTGAGCAGATGTAAATGTACGCCCCAGCTTACTTTCCCATTTGTTCAAGAACGGTAAGTGTGGTTGTTCAGCCGGACAGTTCAAGAGGGTGTATGTTTTGGATAGAGCCTGTGGAAGGGAACCCTCTTTGGAACAGTATGCTTCAAAGGACGTCAGGGGACGATTAAATCCCTGTGGATTAGGCAAAGTATTGAGAAAGTGTTGTAATTGTAGCGCTGTCCACAAGGAAAGTTTGAAGGGCTCATTAGCACTACTGTGGAAGGTCATTGGCCTCCCGTTAGGAAGTGGGATGCCTGGACCCTACCTGTTTGGCTTAGGGTCCGAAACATTTGCGGTTCCAGACCAGGGAGGAACCACGGTTTTTCTATGATAGGGAGCAATGGGGAATCAGGGAAGAAAGCCGGTTCTGTGTGCTGACCTGGAAGCATATGCGGAGTGTCGTACCCATTATGGGGTGTGACTTCAGCACAGGCGGTAGTTGGTCATAGCACCACAGAGCCCATGGCAGCAGAATGTCAGTCTGGGCCTGTTCCAGTTGTGCCCACAATTTAGAGCAGCGATGCCAAAATTTATTAATTTTAAGCTACTGCAACAGGGGCCTAACTTCTCATATAAAATAACGAACTGTTATGTATTTATCATAGATTAAATAAAACATCTCACTGATCAAACTGCAACAAGCTTTAATCCCTACTTACATTGCGATTATTACTGATTTCTGCCATGTGCATGCTAGGTTTAATGCAATAATAACTTCATCGAACAATTATCTATACTAACTTGGATGTTGTTATTGGCAAAGAATATGAAATCTCTGAAATGATGTGAGATCTTACGTTAAAACCTCTTGATCTTACCGGATCTAACGAATATCTATTAGCCTGAATGATTTTTGGGCCGAAAATTTGATAAGGGGGGGCCAGCCCCCCCCCCCACATTAATCACTTAATCAGTCTCTAATTATGTGAGATCTAACGTTAAAAACACTTGATCATACCGGATCTAACAAATTGTTTCCAAAATAGCTAACTGTTTGGTCAATTTTTT